>JARJLF010000662.1:0-151006 GCA_029378395.1 Mycena leptocephala | reverse complement strand
ATAACTAGAACGCACTTTTTGTTTCGGTTGGGATTGCGCTCAATTCGCTTCACAAGGCTACTATCAAGCTCACGAACGAAAGCGGTAACAATCTCGCTCCGGCCGTCCTTTGTGCAGATGTTGAGGCCCTTCTTCTTCTTGGCATCGCCGCCCGGAGGACGCTCATCGTCTGAGTGAGCAGCCTTTACTTTCAGTAACCGCAGAATCGGCTTGCGATACCCTCTTGCTTTTGCCTCCTTGTACCGGCCAATGCAGAGCTGTCGCAGAGTAAGTAACCGGCAATCCGAATACGATAATACAGAAAAAAAGCTACCTGAATGCGACGTTTATCAACCTTTGAAGTGTCGAGCGCTTTGGAGAGGCTCCCAGGTGAGTTGTTCTCCTTGTGACTGTTGGTCTTGATAGTACCGAACATGAAGTTGTCGTACATTTCTGACAGCAGGTGGTAATCGTCCGCAATGGTCAAGGAAACATTCAGCGCTGTATACCCGTACCACCCTGCAATGCTTCGGAAGGTGGATACAGCGAGGTGCCGGTGTAGCTGGTTGTATGTGGAATGAGTCGGACCGAAGACATCAGGGTGAAAGGCCTTGAGCCCCGACCGAATAACAGCAGAGTAGAAGAAGGCGATGTGCTCTGCGGGCATGAGTGAAATATCCTTTGCGATCTGGCCGTATTGCCCCGGCTGCTCGCCTTCCCCCCTCGCGATGACCTTCGCGTCACGGATGAGCCTCTCAGCCCGCTTCTGTGCGTCTTTGTTCGGCTTCTTTGCCTCCGCAACAATCTGCCGCATGAGACCCTCCATGTCGTCCGACTCGTTGAAGCGCTTGTCGTAATGATCGATGTAGTCGTCTGCGGGTTCAAGAACAGCGTCCGCGGTGAGGAGACCTGCGGCCATACAGATATGGCGTTGGAAGGCCCACTGGTATCAAAGCCATAAGAATATGGGATGGAATGAGAGGGATCAGTAGACATACCTGAGTTGGTTTTGCTTTGTCGTCAACATCATCTGGCGCAATTCCGTGTGGGTTCCTCCGGCGCGCCCTGGTTTCGTTTTCTTCTTTGTCCTTTTCAGCGGAAGCTGCGCCGGCAGCATCGCCAGGAGCTGCACCAGTGCTACTGGTACTAGCAGCGCCACCTACGTCGGGAGCCTTCCCCTTTGTATTCGTTCCGCGCACTCTCTTAGTGTTTGCGCGTCCGCTACCGCCCGCACTGGATTTGCGCTTGCTACCACGAGGGCTCCCGGACATGGTGAATGGAGAGGGTGGTGTTTTGGTGGAAGAAAGCTAGAAAGGATGAAAGTTTGATGGTGGTGGTTAGAAATAACTCGAGGAGGACAAAGAAATGTGCAAAATCGCAATTAGCTAATTCGCATCATGGCCCGGTTTACCGGAGGCGTGGAAGAGGCGTGCACTAGGAACTGCAAAGGTCGCTTGAATGGAGCTGGTCGCAACCATTACACCAGTACCCAGTGGTACGGTGCTATGAACACGACAAGACACCTGTATGCGCACAACAGTCGAAGTTATCGCGACTTGCACCGGGTGTTCACCGGCATCGGGGGAGACAGTCCAGCAGGAAGGAGGTGTGAAATGCGAAGCTGGGAACAGGCAGAATATCTTCCCTATGAAGTAGAAGAACATAACAATGGTGCAGCGCTGAGGGTGGAACAATTTATAGCGCACTCGAGGAAATTGTTATCAATGAGGCGTGGATACGACGGTCCTTTGAGGCAACCAGAAAGTATATCATGTTGCATAGAATGTGTAGTGGCCCTGTGCACCAGTTGGAGACAGTGGGGGGAATAGTTGAGGCGGGGAGATGACGGGAGTAGAGGAAGGATTTCACGCAGATTGGTCCGGGTCAATCTCGGTGATCAATTCATTTTTAGACATCTCAACGAGGCCGCGGCGAGGACCGTGCGAGGACCGGCAGAAGACGTGTCGGATGCGTGTCGGATGCGGGTATGCCTACTACCATTATGTTTGCCCCCTGTGTCTGTGGTTGGCAAATTGGGAGATTCTCTTTTCTTCACTATTCAGGAGGCCGCACAGAACAGTAGTGAGTGTCGGATACAGGAATATAGAGAGTTCAGGATATTATATTAATTTCAAATCAGGGAAAGGAAAGTCAAGGTTCGGTACGGAATGCAATCCCGAATCCTCCGCCGTTCATGGACGTATAATCTGCGAGCGGCGGTCCGACGCAAGCTCGCGGCGGGCAACAACACTCCAATTGCTTGTGCTATAGACTGCACTCGTCCCCAGCGTTGTCCCGTTCGCCGCAATACCCTGAACCACCACAAATGCCCCACTCCCCTCTGCGCTCAGCCGTGTCTCGAATCCTGTCTTTACCACCCTGCGCACCTCCGTGGCTACCGCGTCTGCAGTAGCGCCAGTAAGTAGCGCCCACGTCTTCACATGTGTCGCGCCGTTCCATGAGACGTACACGCTCCCGCCCTCAAGCGCGACGCTCGGCGGCTGCGTGGGATGTCCAGTAAAACGGTCCGTCGAGAGCGTGAAGGCCCGATAGTTGCTGATGCCGCCGAGCCACAGCGAGGAGTTGTTGGGCCCGATGATGGCGGACAGGAGGACGGAACCACTCACGGAATCCTGGACGACAACCCATGGGTTCGAGCCATAACCTGTGACGACGGCGGAACCGTACGGCTCAACGCTGCCCTCTGCGAGACTGAAGCCGCGAACTTCGCGACGTATTCCTATCAGTTTCTGTTTAGAAAATAGGGGAAGACGCACCAGGAGTTGGGAAGAACTGTGACGCAAGAGAAACAGTCATAGCCTTCCCATCGACTGAGAGGAATTTCCCGCTCGCAACGGGCTCGTCCACATTCACGGTCATGTCGATTACCGCCGCGCCATCGTCGAAGAGCGAGATCTGCGTCTCGCCTGCCCGCCAGCGCGCGTGGTGCTGCCAGTGGAACTGCATGTCGCCCTCTCCAACGACCGCAAAGTCCGAGGTCTTCCCCCCGAGGCGCCAGAGGACGGTACCGTTCGGGGAGAGTTTGTACACAGTCTGACAGTGGCGCGAGGAGATGAGGTAGTTACCCGCGCTGTCCTACATGCGGGTGTGGTCAGTCAGTCGGGGCAATCAAGCGATATGTATGAAATACGCACTTTGTCGATAGAGTTGATGTGCACTGCGTCCCACGCGAGGGAGGAGCTCCCACCCTCCCCGGTGGCAGTGATGTTGTTGTACGACTCAGACAGAGCGATGTGGTCGATCGAGGACCAGTTGAACAGTACGGCGCCGGTGGCGATGTCGATCTCTTGGATTAGCGAATTCAGGTACCACCCGTCCTTCGGACCGTCCACGGATGTCAGGTCCAGCTGTACCGTCCGCATAAACACAGTACGCAGCCCGAAATTCAGCAACAATGCTCACGGGAATGGGGTTGTACGCCGTAACCAGAGCAGTCTTGTTCCCCGGCGCGATGTTGAACTCGTGAGGGTCCGTGCGGCCGGGGTTGACCGCAGACACGTTCTGCACGATCTCGTATTTGGAGTTGAGCATAATGCCCACCCCGGAGCCCGTCTGCAGTCCCGTCCCCGCGTCGCCGGTGCCGGTCCACATGGTGAGGTAGTCCTGCCCGTCGTAAGTCTGAAGGTTGAGATCCCCACAAACACCAATTGTGGGGTCGGCCCAGACGAGCTCGCCGTGCGAGTCGTATATGGTGGGGCCCTGCTGGGCGACGGCCGAGCCAGCTGGGCAGGTGAGGAAGAGAGTGGTATTTTCGGGGTCGTAGGAGGAAGAGCGTTCGAGGATGGTGAATGGTTGGATCGCAAGAGAGGAAGAGTGATAGCTTGTCTCGAATTCGGCGCAGATTCGCGGAGTCAAGAGGGCCACGAGGGCGGCGACTTTGAAAAAGGAGCGCATTTGAGGGTGGGATATAGAGTGATGCAGTTCCTTTATACTTGAATCCGCTCCGCAGTCGCGTAATCCATAGATTTATGGTTGCCCTGGGTAGCGGCCCACCTCCGACGGAAGCAGCTCGGAAAGCTATCCGCGAATCTGTTGGAAGATGAGCTACGCTAAATATTTGACCCATGGTCACACGGAAGCGCGGGAACGAAATTGCGTATGGACGATGTAGAAATATTCGTATTCTTTCTGATACTTTTTTCGGAGACCAGGGCCAAGACCACAGCACCGTTGAAAATACCCCGCAAGTACTGAAGCGCAAAGATTTCAAGTTAAAGAGCCAAGATGACGCCACGCAGCTGCCAGATCGACCTTGTGCCAGTGGGTGGGAGAGAAGCACAAGGTGACGATGCAGGCGCGCGCATCAACAAACAGGATCGGTCCGAGTGATCCGATCCTCTGAGCGCTTGGTTTATGCATTGACAAAATATTTGTCAGTACAGAAACGGTTCGGCGCAGCATACTGTCGCAACGCGACATAGTTAAAAGTTTCTCTTTCAGCTTTTTTTTTTTTTTTTCGCTGTAAGCACCGACGCTGAACGCTGTCCAGTGCTCCGAAATCCGGGTCCTGCTGCTATTCGTGCGGCGCGTTTTGTCCCGAGAATGTGGTGCCGGCGTATTCGTGGTGATCGCCTACAAGTCGAGAGCAGGAACACAGGAAATTAAATCAGAGGTGGGTTGATGATTTGTGCATTCGGGATATACCACGACTCCCCGGGTCGTTCCAGCTGGTTCTGCGGCCGGTTGCAATGCATGACTTAATACCCATTCTAGACTTCAAGCCGAGGTACGAGGTTCACATTTTGTTGAAGCGTCTGTGCAGGAGAGACTGATCCCATACTATTAGTATATATTTGTCGACGTTCACTGAGATGTTAAAGAGGGAGGGCTCAGATGAAAGTAGATTTCTTTAGTATTTCCGTTTATCAAGAATGGCACCTATTTTTTCCTAGCTCAAAATATAATACTTGGAGTCGCGATAACAGGTCCCAAATGCTAACCACCACGCACAAGGGCGGCAGCCACCGCCGAGCGCGGGGCAATGGAGCATTCGAACGGAAGCGGCGCACTAAAAACCAACGCAAGCAATGAACGTACAATCTCGACATGGAATCTCGCATAAATCGAAACACGCACCTAATCGATCCCGAAAGATACTCATACGACGGCTCCACGACTTTCCCTTCCGCATCCACAGCCTTCTCGATGTTGAACGCCGCCAGGATGGAAGTGATAGTGATCCAAAGGGAGGAGTGCGCCATGTGCCGGCCCGGGCAGAGTCTACGCCCAAAACCGAACGCAGAAAGTGGATCCCGGACGTCGGGGTTGGGCTGCCCATTGGGCAGAAGGAAGCGCTCGGGTTTGAACTTGAAAGGCTCAGGGTACATGGTCTGCTAGACGTCAGATGGATGCGCAAATAGCGGTTCTGACAGGCGTACCTCATCGTGGAGAATGGCCCTGCAAGAATATCATGATATCAATCTTGGGAGTAGAGCAGGGCGAAGATGATACTGCTCACCATACGTTGGGCATGATGATCGAGCCCGCGGGGAGCCTGTATCCGCGATATTCGTCCTCGGTTATCAACATACGAGGGAGCGCTGCCAGTGGTTCACCGGCCATAACATGAGCAAGATATCGTTACATGAGGCAGAGTACCCACCGAAAGGCGCGACAGGCTCCCACCGATGGACTTCCTTGATGAGCGCCGCGACGTACGGGAAGGAATTGCGGTCCTCAAAGGTCGGTAGACGCGTCTTGCCGGTGACCGCGTCGATCTCTGCCTGCGCGGTGCGCTGTGCTTCCGGGTTCGCGAGCATCGCGAGGACGAAAGTGCTCAGAGCCGCGACTGTTGTGTCCGCCCCCGCGAAAAAAATAGTTCCAGCTGTGGCTTTTACATGGTGTTCCTGATAGTAGAGGTCTTCAGTCTGTCCCAGAGCACGCAAACTGTCTGCGGTAAAGGACGGCTGGGCTGTGTCCGATTCCTATTATGGTAGCAAATGTGTTGAGGAGTGCCGCGGCCGATGAAGGAGGAGAGGACACACACCATCTGACGTTTTGTCTCAGCGAAGGGCAGCTCCATCATCCCGAGCGCGAGTTTCCGCCACTCCGCTGCCTGGCGTTTGAATTTTGCACCAGGAAACCACACTGGAATGTGTTTCAGGAGGGGGAATTGATTCTGACGTCGCAATTCATGAGTACTTCCACACTTGAATGCATAGTTTTCTGAATGGGACTCACGACGAGATACCGCCCCGGCGTATTGGCCACCGAGAACGTATGCAGCGCGTCGCGCGCTAGCGTAATATACGGGTCGTTGGAGGGAAGGACGTCAATTCCGTAGCTCATCGACATTACGAGCTCTCCAGCCATCCTGAATTAAGAGGAGTATCAGCAATAAATTGTGCGCAGGTATGTACCTCTACGTACTGTCTGAGATGAGGCAAGAAATCGTCCGGTGTATCTAGCAAGCGATGAAGGAGGGTACGAGTGACGGTCAGTTCATTCGGCTCGTACGTCCGTGACGCCTTGACGTTGAAGGATTCATTCAGAAGGCGCCTATGTACCCGCCTGAGCGTAAAACGAATGAGTCTCGATCGAGCATCATAAAATTTTTCTGCCCGGCGTACCATTCGTCACCTGAATTTATCAGGAAATTTCATGAGGCGGATAGACGGACAGGAATAGTTACCGTATCTCATCAGGGCTGTGTTAGGGAATGGGTAATGCTAACGAGAGAAGAAGAAGGAAGGGCGTACCGATGTTATAGTCCCAGCCCATGAGATCCATCACCATTGGGAGGTGCGGTCTGAAACGAAAATAAAAGGAGTTCTTCAAAGTTGCTTCGCGGGGAATGCATTTGGATGTACAAACCTATCAGAGTACAACACAGACCGTTTATCCAGCAGCGCTTCTGTCGCCTCCAGGGACGAGAGGACAATGAGCGGCGTCCCTGCCAGATCGAGGTGGAAGATATCGGAATCTGCGTGCCCGAGCACAACCAGTCACCAATAAACGCTGGGGAGGACTTGATAGGATAACACACCAAGCTGCTTGCTCCACTCCTTGTACACCTTCCACTGAAACGTTGCTGGCACATCCAATAGATTGCCAAAGAAGAACCTCTTCTTCGGGCCCGGGGGAAGCGGCAGTCTGGAACGCCTGGGACGGGAATATAGCATATAGAGCGCTACGGCGACGCCGAACGTTGCATATAGAGCTGCACTGTGGGTTTTGGGGAACGGCATGGGCGGGGGCAGAGTCTGAGGGCGAGTACGTAGGCCCGGGGTATACCCACGTTCAGTCAGCACGGCGATTCGACGGCGCCGGAGGAGGTTGGTTGTATACGTAACTGAAGCTAAGTATTCAGGGTTTCCGCCTGAGCCGAGGGAGCCAAGGGATAATTCAGCGACACAAGATGAAAATCTTGGACGCGAACCGAACGCGACCGAACCATTGGAAATGCGCTATGTTGAATTGGATGTTTCTTATTCTGTTTTCGGGTGGTTTTGCGAACAGCCGCAAAATATTGTTCTCTACTCCATTTGTAGTGTACATAAAGCAGAGTTCTTTGTGTATTTAAACGAGAGAGGAAGTGCCGCACATTAGAGTCCTTAGCTTGACAGCCCAGTCTATCACCGTGAACATTGCTCGCTAATCTCGCACCAACAAAATATCCTAGGTTGGGCTAGATGTGTATTCGGGAAGTCCCTGATCCATCACCGCTTGCATGTGCAGCTGCTGCTGCTGCATCGCACTCATTTGATTCTGCAGCACCCGGATCTGTTCGAGCAGTCGGGCATTGGCGTCACCGGAGTTTCCCGTCACGGGCGGAGGTTCAGAGTGTGAGAATCCCTGTGCTTCGGCCTGCTCCGTGAGTGCATCAAATTCTTGCTGCAGGCGCGCTGTGTCGTGCGCCTTCTCCTCCACAGACACGATTTCACGGGCTACATACGTCGGTGGAGATAATTGGCCCCTGGCGGACGGGAGGGCACTTGACAGCTGGACGGGCAACCCTTCGTGTTGTGTAAAAGGATTTGTCACGGGCAGAAGGTCGCTGCGCTGGCTGCGGCGACGGGCCCGGCAAACGAAGAGCCCACCCGCAGCCAGCACCACTAGTAGGCCTCCGATCACAGCGCCAGCGATGGGACCTGAAAGATTCCGTTTCTGGACAACAACGGGAGGGGTTGCAATGGAGGATGATAACGCAGACGACATCGCTGATGCAGAGGATGAATGTGGTGCTGAACTGATTCTGGGATAATGAAAGCAGTATGACAATAAATAAAGGAACTCACACACTTGAAGAACTCGACGCCGGCGTCGCAGAGAGGCTGGCTCCGGCCACCTCCAAAAACTGTGTCTCGCCAATAGTAGGGTCGATGGAGAAATTCTGACTGATAGCGAATACGTCTGACCCGCCGTCCTCGGAGACAAATTGAATGAACCAGCTAGACCTAAAACTAATAAATAAATCAACCTGTGAGGACAGCAGAGACCTTACGAGGCGAGGACATTGGGCAGCGTAACGCGTTGTATCAAGCTCAAAGCCTGGACGCCAGTGGCAAGAGTACCAAAGAAGCCGACCCCCCCTAATTTAAGGAGCTCAATGTTGAATGTGGCGCTGGCATTAATAATTTTTTAATGACGGTAGGTCTTTTCGGCGGACTCTCAGAAGAACCTACGGGTCAGATGGGGGACCCGATGTCGTCCAGGTGACAGTCATTAACCCGTTAGAAACAGCATTCCCGGACACCGACTCGATTTGAAGGGCGTATGCCAGCGGGCCAGCGACGGCGAGGAAGGCGGGGCTAGAAAAATGTGCAAAAGGGATGGTAAATGGGTGACCGGTTTTTAAGCCTCACATAATTCTGACCAGAGTTTGAACTTCCCAAACATTATACGGTGGATTTGGCAGAGGGAGTACTAACCAGGGGAGAGTGGGGGGACGAAAACAAGTAAAGAACTGGCTAGTTACCAGATCACGACTTGACTTGGCAGACATCAGACATAGCTCCTTACAGTCCCGCACTATTTCCTCCCTTGATCTTGTGTTTGTTCTTTCTTCGGGAGACAAGATTCCTCCCGGCCATTGCCCGTGGATCGGCGCAAGCGGTCACAGACGTCATATCTACATGAACGCAGAGTTTTACGAAAGCAGGCCTCGCCCAGAAAAAAAGGATAACAATCACCGCGTTCCCTTGACGAACATTGCCGATTTCCCCACCACCATCATCAAAACTCGAAAGCTCCGTATACGTCGTGTGGCCTCCGTCGCGATCCTCAGCGACCCAATATGTGCATATTGCAGTACTGGGCCAATTAAATGCCAGGAGTCCCGGACGCGCCGACCGTGACCTGTAGTCCTAAAACTTGGATACATTGTTGCTAAGACACCGCCTGCTTGAAATCCATAAAACTGGCACTGCGCGATCTGTCTGACCTGCTATATGCCGGCGGATGTGTCCATTGGCAAGCTGTACATGTCTCATAGGATGCTTGTGTATGTCGATGACAGACGCAGCTGCAGGATGAAAAGTTCGCTCGCCGTCATCCAAATGCACATGCTCGCATCCGGCCCATTTTCACATCAGTAAAACTGCACTTTCGTCTTTGACGTCTTTGGCGTCTTTATCAAGACGTGAAAGACGTGAAAGATGGATTTTCCGCCAAGACGTCACGTCTTTCCAAACTAGATTCACTTTTCTTAGGAAAGACTCGCGTCTTGGGAAAGATGCCCAAGACGACGAGAGTCTTGACCAAGATCTACTCAAAAGACGTTTGATACCTCATAAAGCTTCGCAAAGATACATTTAAAGACAGTATATTAAAGCATATAGAGATGATACATTCGATGTACGGGTAGGGTGGCGCAGAGAAACTGGGATTATATTCCCCAAGCCGGGGAATACTGCGGAGGAATCATCGTTATCTTGTTATCACACACAGAACAACCCTAGTACGCACCAGCAAAGGCAACAGACACCCGATGAGTGCTATGACACGGTGCGAGAGGCTCAAAGTCGAGACAGGTGGCCGTTACTTGATGGAAACAAAGATAAAAGTCAGCGCGGGAATGGAATAGGAATGGATATGTACCTTGTATCACGGTTAACGTCATTGGGACACACCAAGAGACCACGAGTTTGGCTACTTGATGATTTCGAGAAGCTCTGAGGGGGATTCCGAGGTATAGTGTTGAGCAGTTGACAGGATACAGTGGTGCCTTGAAACTTGAAGGCTTGAGCTTGCATAGTTTTGCAGTTACTATTGAAGATAACTTGAAGGGCTTTGAGTTTGAGGGATCTTGAAGCTTGAGGGCTTGAGCTTGGAGGTCCTCGCATTCGGCTTGTCATGACGAGCAGCCGACATCGAGTAAGCGCGACTGAGACAGGCATGTCATCCCGACGACATCCAAGAGCCGGGAAGGACCACCGGGAGACGGAAGAACATGGGACGGGCTCGATGGCGAGGGCCAGGGGGAGTAGGGCCAGGGCAGAGCGCGAGAGCGGGGTGAGGGATGAGGGGAAAAGACAAGGTGCGAATGACCGTTGATCAACATCCATCAAACATCACATGGTTACGCACGGGCCAGCGGAGTTTGAATGACTCATCAGATTTCACCGCATCTTGATTTTGCCAAACTACCAAAGCCGCTTGCTCCGCGTTGAATCCCCCCAGTGTGATTCAAAAGACCCTGGAAAAACTTCGGCATACCTTTTCCGGCCTCCTTGGCACCGTAAAGGACGTCCATATTGAGATTTCTTTTTTGGCCCAATTTTGACCATTTCTCCCGTTCACTTGAGGAGAATCACCTATTACGCGTCAACTCAAATCATGCCCGTGAAATGACAATTTTCATCCTTCATATGCGAGATCTCAACTTTGTAGATACCTAATATGCAAACAACATGCTCAAAGATGTAAGACGAGAGGTTAAAGATCCAAGATGTCCAAAGATGCTCTTTCCAAGACGGAAGATGTTTTCTACAAGACAAAGATGTCGAAAGACGACCTCTAAAGATGTAAGATGCGAAAGACGAATGTGTAGTTTTACTGATGCATTCGTTTGCTCTAGTTCCACTTCCCAGTGAAGTGGCGTCAGGCCAACTTTCCTCTATGACTATTATAGTATTAGGTTTCGCGAAGCGAGTACCCATTGACCGACGCTGCCGCCCTCGCCATCCTCAGCACCATTTCCTGTTTCGGTGCTTAGTCAGCGATATTGGCACTGCTACCCTTCTCCGCCAAAATTCTGTTTTTGTTCCTGCCTCCTCCTCAGGGCTGGCGAACTTGGTTCACGGAGAAACTCTCGGTCTACAGCGCAAACTTTATGAACCATTATTTTTCGCCTTTTTTCTTCCACGTGAACCATAGCACTGAGTCTGACTGTCATGCGGGGCACATTTTTTCGCAAAATTTGTGGGAGCTACTTTCAAGAAACGGCAACTATCCTAGGAGTGGTGGAATGAGGGCCACCTCACTCCTTACATTTTCCTTGCTGGGAAAGGCTCACACATCGCGATATTTATTCGGTGCACCTTGCTGACACTCATGATGCGGAACTATGCTTTGCTCAATACGAAGGCAGTCTTTCCCTGTCTGTTAGTTCTATTCAACACATGGATATCTGATGCTTTAATCTGGGTCCACCATTCCCGTTACTCCAGGCCCAATAGTGGCCAATCAATGGAGATGGGATATTAGGCCAACTCGAACCAGGTTCTCCGGATTAACTCTGAGATTTGCTGATCAGTGAATGAACTTGTGCGACTTTCAGTGACGTGGGAGTGACAGAGTGAGAAAGGTTCAGCGGGTGTTGCTCGGGCGTGAGGATGGACACGTACACGCTGCCGGAAACAGCGTCACATCCGAAATAAATCAATCGCAGATAAATCCTAGCAGGATGGCAGAGGAACCGAACCGAACCGAACTGGCTGTGGAATCAGAGCAATTCAGCAGCAAGCATATTGCATAACTAAAGTGCATCAGCTCAGGAAATAGTTGTGCGTGGAAAGACATGCTCGAAGTAAAGAACCGATTAGATAATTTCGAATATAAAATCCCAACTTATCCGGTCCACATCCACACCCCCCCGCACCAGCGCACTCGCTTATTTTGATACAGCCTTGAGCCCCCGTGCCATGCGGTACTATCCGCGACCCACAATGGGAAAAGGGGAAGCTTGACTTCTGCTGCACTGCACGAGCGACTGAGTTCTTATGGTGCTCACCACGGATATTCTACCGCAGTCCGATGAATAATTTCATGATCAAGGCATTGCGCAGAGTCTATCGGTATGCATTCAGATACATATGGGCTCAGAACATGGACGTGTAAGTAGCGCGGTAATCAAGAGGAAGCTCATCGGATAAACGATGTGTATGAGCCTCAAGCACAAGAAACTCTGTCTGCCATAGCCCTCCCGGTGCTATTTCACCGCTGACACCGCACTGCAATTGCATGGTCGGGGGATGCTCATCGCCAACGACAGCGGCGAGGTGTGTTTCCTGTGATGGCAGCTGCTGCATCTGGGGACCCGGGTCTCGTTCACTGGGTCGGGCACGATCGGAATAGTCCATCTCCTTATCACTGGCTTCCTCCAGTACGCGCATTGAATCACTAGACATGCCTAATTTGAAAGAGTCTCTGCTGGAATTCAACACGAGCAGTGTCGGTGTAGCTAGAATTGCTTGTGAGAACCGAAATGAGCCACGCAATTCAACCCGATAGAAACATTCATACGGCCATATACAGCGCAACTTTCTGCATTGTGGGGCCGGCCACATCTGTGTCGTTGAATCCAGGCATCAGTAAGATGAGCTGAAGGATGGATAATAAAAGCTGGGAGCTACAGCCGGTCAATGCACGGTGGTCCCTGGTGGTCAGGGATGCTCGAACCTTTATGAGACACCAAATGGCGCCTGATTCCACCGTAGAGAGCACGATGCGTGGGAGGCTTCCGGGGCCTCCCCGGGAGTAGATCGGGTTGCCCAAATATTTTTGACCTCTATCTGTTCATAAATTCAATTTTCTAAATTTCACTAATACTGAATCGCGGACAAACCATGTAGAAATCAAGATGATGGCGCACCACACCTCATTCGCGCCGACAATGATGAAGTTCACAGTTTGTAAGTGTCGCACAGTCGCGGAGGCCAGATGTTCGAGGTCGAAACTTATGAACGAGGTCACAGAAATCAAAATTGCTGCCTCAGGAATTAGACCCCGCCGCCTGTTAATATCGAGCAGAAATCTTCAACGCGCCAACGTCTACCGCAGCAACCATCCACGGTGCAATTCGCACCGCCCGCAGTCAGGAATACATTGTGGTCGCATACCAAATGACGATCTGGTCGCAAATCAAGAACTGCACAAACAGAAAGAACGCGCTTCTGGGGTAATGTCAACCGCTATAGCTTTGGCCGTTGTTCCCTAGGATTCCCGTCAGTTTTGTTCCGTTTTTATAATGCTTCACATCAGTCTCCGACGCGTTTGGGCGGTGTGACTCGGACCCATTCATCTTTCCTGAGATGTGAACATATGACATTTGCGACTAGAAGCCAACGATTGTCAAACCATGGATGGTTTTGATTTCTGGCAGTCTGGGCAGCGCGCGTCGTCATAGTTGCGTCCAATATTTCCAAAAAGAGAAAAAGATTTTAATGATAACTACAAATGCTGAATCAAATTTATGGTAATGCGCGGGCTTGGTATAGAGAGCGGGGTTTGATGATAATGTTGCACTGTAGAATACACCGAGAGCCTAAGTACACGGACCAGGAGGGGAGGGATAGAGTTGGTGGTGAGGGAGAGGACGGGACAAGATCACAGTTGGCGGGATTGAGTGGTAGGAGGGTTCTTGAGGAGAAGAGAGTCTCTCAGCTGCAATTTGGTGTGGGGTGTGCCCAGGAGAGCTGTGATTGTCATTGAGAAAATAGTTAAGAACCAGGGCGGAGAATACGGCTAAAGCCTACGAATGAGACTTGTAGAGTAGATATTATGGGTCGTGCAGAGAGAGAGAGAAAGGCGACCTGAGGCGGATTAAAAGAGGCCCTTGGCGTTTGGATGTGCCAAATACGAGAGCTCTCTGCAAGCACAAAATGGATCACTCACGCCGTCTACGAAAAGCCGAGAGCTGTGTGAGTGATATACGTTGCTGGAAGAATAGATAGGATGTAAGGATTTCGCAGTGAGATTCGATGTCCATGTGCGGACGCGCGACAGGACAGATGGGACGACATATACCATTGGGGGCCGTATGCCCATTGGGATTTGAGCAGTAGCACTAGAAATGGAGGCGAATCATATAAAGATGTGAGTCGTTACAAATACTAACGCACCTAGTGGATGCAGGCGTGAAGTTGACGAGAAAGTGGATTCATAAGACCCCCAGAGGTTGTGGAATTGCGAGGCAGAGGGTAGTTGGGGGATTTGTATAAGTAGCTAGGTTCGGACGGGAGTAGAAACCTCTCAATTTGATGGTAGAGCAGTGGGGAGAGATTCGGCCCGCAGCAGGAGGGCTTGCAGGGCGAGACGATTGCGTGCTGCAGGTTGGCGGTTAAGGATATACCAGGCAGAACCGAGCAATAGAACATACGCCAGAACTGCAAGCGCAGTTCTGGGGTGGATCTTTCAATTGCGAGGATCACCAGTATATGCCGTGGAACGAGGAGGGCGAGGGCGAGGGCCTTGGTGAAAACCAGAATGGAGGGAATGGATGGGAGTGGGACGCCGTGCATGGGTCTCGGGGCGGAGGTACAGGGCGCGGGCAAGGATTACAGCTGAGGCGAGATGCGGGATTGACAGAGCGACGGATTGAGTGAATACGCGGGGACTAGAAATAGTGGGGCACGCACTTGGTGCCTGGACGGTGCAAGAAATTAAGGTAGTAATATTTTGCGTGCTCATGCGCTGGAGAAAGATGCAGTGATACGAACAGGCTTGGTGGTTGGCCCCGGAGAGCGTATCAAGATCTGGATAGTATTTCCCGGGGTTGCCATCGGGAGAGAGGATTGATGAGTATAGTGGTTTGTGGGACAGAGCCAGAGGTGTGCAGACGACGCAGCAGCGAAGGCACAGAGTCAGCACTAGGTAAAGCTGGGATACACGGGTAGAGGGCAGCGCCAGGGATAGGCATGGGTGGGACGAGGATTTGTCGGGACACCGGATGTAGCGGGCGGGAAGTGGGCGGTGAGCGGCGAAGCACAAGACGACTGCGTGGACTGTCGTGGTGCACGTGGGAAGTAGAAGCAGGCACGAGGTGATTGGACGCGTGCACAAATAATTAACCGCCAGCGTCCAGAAATGGAAGGCGGGCATAGAACAGTGACATCATGGATGTAGGGAACGGAACGGAGTTAGGCGGCAACGCAATGATACTAGGATACGTGGCGGCACGTAGAGGAATTGATACAGCTACGATTTGTATACGACACATGATGGGGCCGGAAACACGAATCGCGTAGGATGCTACGCGATACACAAGATGGTTGAGTTACGGGCGGTATGCGCGTAGCGGACGTAGGATGCAAATGGCCCGGTGCAATACGACCGAGAGAGCGGTCGCAGTTAACGTTGCCGCAGCGGTTTGAATGGCGGGTTACATTTGTGAATGTAGGTTTATCTTATCTGGTGGATGAGAAGGAAAGGAGGATTGGGACTATCGGGGATCGCGGAAATTCTCGGAGATAAGATTAAGCAGGATGACATCATGAGGTAGGCCCATTTGCGCGGCACGAAGGGCGGGAGGCGGTCGGTCGTTTATGTACACGACAGATTCCCGCCCTGTCGCACAAAGAATAATGGGTCCTGGACCCAATTCTGGGTGGAATATTATGTTTGTGGGCTGGAAATGACGGGTCTGGGTGTTGCATCGGTATATCGCAGTTGCGCCAGCTCGTCACAATTTTTGAAGACGCAACGTTCCCAGGAATATGAGATTTGTGTGTTTTTGGAAGCGGTCAGAGAATAATTCCTATTGGACATAATAATTGCGCACTTGAACTGGGAATTTGGGAGGAGGGGTAGAATTATATGTAGAAGTAACCTTGGATGTCAGCAAGACTCCTAGCGGACGGGCAAGCGTTCGTTTTGGCCTGACAATGGTGGTCGGTCTGGGTGGAGTTCCATGGTTGGACCCCAATCCTACGCATTTTGGAGGTACCAATTGTGGGATGAGGAGGAGGTATTAAGACGAGTTTTTTGGGGTGGAGATGGGGAATAAGAAGTTGGCCAAGTGGTATCTTACTTGGGGGACAGGTTTTCAATAAAAAATGGAGTTTGCAACGAGCTCTGACTTTTTGGCCGGAATAACGTTAGGAGAGGGTTGGTCGGCGGAGTCTGTCTTTAATGATGCTGGTAATGTGCTGTACATCACACCCGAATATTTGAAGTTGTTTCCTGTGTTGGGTTGTCAAGTTGCAAAATGGGAAACTTATATTATGGGCAAGCTCTGGTGTAGACAGACAGTTTGCAACAATCTTATATTGTTGTGGGGTGCTCATCCGGTCGCTCTAAGAACATAGCCTAATGTTCTCGACAATGGATGTGAAAACATCAGGTTGAATTAAAACACTTACCATACCCCTGCCATACTAAATCTGCACGGTATCAAAGTTCATACTCAAAACGAATGAATATAATTTTCTGCCGATGCAAATACCCGACGAAGAACAAGCCAAGAAGCGTACAAACTAATATACTGATCTCAGATTCCAATGTGAATGAATGGTATCCATTGTTCATAAGGATTTTTTTTTTCCTTCAGATGTTTGACTGCAAGCTGTAATGCCTCAGCTGTGTTGGTATGTTTAGGGTCTTGACCTTCACGGAAGAGATGGGAGTATACAGTCTCTGCAACAGTTGGGCCATCGTCATCATTCATGGACCACATGGTCTTGGATTTGAACTCATCTAAATTTCCTCACTCCGGAATCTTCACCCCGCTAATCCTCTCTAGCTCGTTCACTAACCTATCTTGCAACGCTTCATCATTTGCCAGTGAATTTGGGTCGTGCACGCTCGAATCCTTCCAGTACGCCCCCGTTTCCGCCGGCGTCGCCTGACCCTCTCCTAACGCCGCCATAACAAATGTATTCACCGCATGCTCAATATTCCCCGGCGCCGATCTCCCACCCATCTTTGTCGCAACCCACCCTGGATCCGCTGAGAAGCTCGAAACATCGATCCACCGCCGGGCAAACACCTTCGCTAACATCACGTCATGCAGCCTCGAGTCACTCTACGAGCTGCGCAGAAGCGTCTCCTCGTTTCCATCCACATTCACCCTCCCAGAATAATGCATCCCCGAACTGACGAACAGCAATCTTTTGGGCTTGTCCATGAGACAGGTCAAGATATACGGTGCGAGGGTGTTTACTGTGAACAAGCTCGGCAGGCCGCTCTTCCCAGGCACGCGCTCCATGCCGGTGTACAGCCCCGCGTTGTGCAGGACGGCTTCGTAAGGACCGAACTTGTTGGCTTCCGCAGCCAGGGCCTTCATTTCGTCAAGGCTGGATAGATCGCCAACGAGGATGGCTTCGGCTTCCGGGCATTTGGCGCGGGTCTCATCGGCGCGAGCAGGGCTGCGGGCGTGTAGGACTACGGAGTGCCCGCGAGAGAGCAGACACCGAGCCGTTAGGAGGCCAAGACCGTCAGAGGAGCCAGTTATAAAGAAGCGTGGCATTTGGAATGGAGCGCTTGTTGGTCTGCAAGGTGGTTGGTTCATTTATGGGATCCTAGACTGTTGGCTCAATGCATGGGCTCACGATGAGTTTGGTCAAGAGATATGGGGGACTAGTGAGTATCGAGTGAGTATCGAAACTAGAGGAAGAAGAAGTAAGAGCTGAATAAGACGCACTGCGTCTCACGGTTTTCGGTGCCGTCGGCCCGGCATCTCCCGGATGCGCTGTTGATGGCTTGGCTCGCTAGTTGTCGCTGTCTCTTCTCTGCCGCCATTGCCAGCTGGGGCACTTCGCCCGTCTCCTTTGCTTCCGCATGCAATCTTGCAGCACTACATAGGTTGTGCTAACATTACACTGCTGCCCACTGTCTGCTCCGTCGGCCATGCTCCAAATTCCAGGGGGAATAATTGCTTGCCTCGTTCTCCTCCTCTCATTCCTGGCCCTCGTCTCAACCGCCCAGGTAGCGTCAGGTCCATGGTCCGATTCTGTCGCTGAAACACTCACAACTACCGACCAAGCACCGACGTGGTTTTCTTGCATGCCCTTCTTCAAACCTAGGCAGCCCTGTTTCTTTGATCTTGGGCTAATTTAACTGGTTGCTCAGCTGACGCACTACATATACCCACATCCTGTGTTACATCTAAAACAACAAATTGACCAGAACCACAAGGACAGCAAACATGCCGTTCCACCACATTCGCACCACATGAACCACTGCACCGCTCTGGTTCGTATTCGCCGGAGTCGAAGCCGTGGCAGCGAGGGTATAAATGGGAACCACTGAACCAGAAAACGAGAACGTATTATCTGAACCCACAGGTTCCGGGAAAAGGTCCGTGCAGTTGCCTTCTTCGTCAGCATTGAACTGGCACACGAGGACCTCTGGGGCTTGTGTAGAAATAGTATCCAAAGTGGCGGAACTGGTGCAGGTGGGTTTTGAATCTACACCGGTGGCGCAGCCGAAACTGATATCGGTGACAGTTTCCGGGAATGAGATGGTGGATAAGATTGCGGACTCGGAGAAGCCGCCACTGCTCTCGACAAAGACCCCTGGAGGCGGAGGAGGAGGAGGAGGAGGAGGAAGGAGTCATTAGTTAATGCAGAAAAATCAAATATTGAGGAAAAGCTTACAGTCAAAGGTTTTCGGAGAGTCGAGGAATACGAACGTATGGGTGGTGGCGGAAATCGCGTCCACGATCGCTTCGTAGCTCTCGACGACCTCTTCAATGTAGGTCGTTACACCGCTTGGGCCAACGCCGGCGACGGAGAAAGACGCTGTCCCTTCTATAATGAAATGTGTGTCCTGAGGACCGTACTCGGAGACACCGTAGATTGTGGCCTGAGCGCGCACTTGGTGCACGCGACGTCAGGCTGCGCTGTACGACCAGAGCGAGATTCACGGCTTACCGAACTGAATTGCGACTCCAGCCACCAGGAGAGAAGCGACGAGCAACATCGTGGGCATCGGAAGCAAAGTATGCGATCCCCATCAGCATGTCAAGGCCACCTTTTAAATCGCTCAACGGTCTTCCATCACACATCATGAGATCTTCCCTGATCTTCCCGGGCCAATTACCCACGATCTCTTGCCCTTTCGGAGCACAATTGAATGGAAAGGCTGTATGTATGGCGGTCCGGATGTACATTCAATCACTGCATGCAACGGCCTGATAGTCGAAGCCTTGGCTAGCTTCTGCGAGCTGCTGTCTAGCCGTGGCTATGCTTCGACTATGTCTGGCTAAACAGCTAGCCAGGGCCGGCTCGCCCAATGGCTCGCCACCTTGCCGCTAGCTTCTGCAAGCCGGTGGTTAGACCGTTTAGCCAGGGGTTTGGGTAGCTAGCTTTTGAGCTCGCCACACCAAAGCTCAATAAGGAAAATGGAAACAGAAACTGGAAACAGAAACTGGCAGCCGAACAGGCTCTAACTGTCAGTCCTTAAACAGTTGTTGTTATGGGGATGCCGTCCGCCGATCCAACTCCGGATCCATTTGCAATCAATTTTGTTTGCCAGGACATTATAACGCTCAACCGCCGCCCACTTTCTCATGGCTGTAAGAATTGATACCAGTGGTATTGTACTGTACCATTTCGACCGTAGATTCAGCCACTGTGACCTGTGACCACTTAGATTCAACTTTTGATTGATTCAACCGGGCGTGGCACCTGTGACCTCTATTTTTATCATTCAAATGTTCAAATGTTCATCCTAGATTGCTGGATTGTCGCCTTCTTGCGAGGCTGGTCACCAAGCTTCGCCAAGACACAATTTCGGCAACTATTCCGATTCGCCAATCTTTTTTCATCTCTCCGAGTCCGGCGATTTATCCTTGCGCTTGGATATTTGCAGCACCTACTGGAACTTCTGCCCACCCACTTTGCGCGCGCAGCATTGAATAATTCAATTAAGCTCGCTGCAATGGGGAAAAAATCTTGGGCAAAGGATTTACTGTCAGCTGCATCTAAGCTCCCATTTGCCTGCCCTGTCCCTGAACTTGAGAATGCTACGTCCAAATCTATACTGGAGTACGCAAAATCTGTGGATGGGTTAATGTTGCGATGGATTCAGGGTAAAGTCGACTCGTCAGATAAGCTATATCTGATTCAAGGCCGTCGTGAACCACAAAAGGACAAACCTCCAGCACCGCAAACATTACGACTACGGCACTATCTTTTTATGGTGAAAACTCAGAAGCATAGAGAAGCTCTTACCTCTCTCTTGCTGTCTACCCACCTGTTGGCCGTCGAAATTTTGCGATACGGAGATCATTTGCATACACGAGAAGATGCCCGGGTATGCCGCTTCTGCGAATCTGAAGTTGAAACCCCAGAGCATGCCCTCTTAGCCTGTGACGCCTCAATAGAGGTGAAGTCCCTAAGAGAGGTATTTTTGGAGAACCTTTTTACAGATGCACCAAGCCTGCGCCGTCGCATGGTTGAACTCAATTCAGTTGATTTCTTTAAAGCCATGATCTATGAACGCTCGACTATCGCTCTCGTGGCGAAATTTGCTTATGATGTTCTTGAGGTGTTCTACGCGAAGCCTGTGCATCGATTGGATGACTGAACTGAGGTAGTATTGTTTGCTTTCCGACTATTTTTTTGCTTCTATATGTCGACTGGGTTCTACAGCGTGACTGGAAACTGGGTGCGTGAGCTCGGCTCGGAAGATATATGGAGGTCAGGGACGATGGGGTACATAATGCCTGTAGTACTCCGGGATACTTCCTGAAACCGGCGTTCCTGAGTGGGACTGTGCCGTGTAATACTACCTACCTACCTACCTACCTCCGTTGCTAGGCTCGCTCTGTATGGCGTCCGTCGACAGAAGTGAATCGGTCTCGCACGGAAGACACTGGAAAGACACGTCCAAAGAGGTCCGCCAAGCTTTTCGCAATGACTTCAATATTCCCGAGCACATAGCATCCACAATCTTGCCCAGTGATGGAATATCGATACACGCTCTCATGGAATTTACCCTTCCACGGGTCACAGCTCAGGACGTCCTCGAGACTTCTACGTACTTCAGCCTGTATTCCCCTGATACTGTGGATTCTTCTGTGATCCTCCGTTTACGCCATCTCGACATGCCGCCTGTCACGGTCATCCGCCGGCTTGCTCAAGAGGCACAGCAGGCCTGGCTGGATGGGTTTAAATCTGTCAAGTACGGGCACCTTTATGGTGATGCTGGGACCCATTTTTTCGTTCTGGGTCATCTCGTTCTGGATTGCTGTCATCAACATCAGATTGGAAGTGCGAAAACCGTGGACTGGTGTTCGCGACTGGCTGAAGAAACAAATGGAGCAGAGGAAGAATTCTCAAGTACGCACCCATGCGACCGAGGCCATCAAGCTGCTCGGTGTCCTGCCGTGGAACGGACGGAAGCGCGGGTTATCTGATAAAAGCCCCATCCATTCGTTGTGGCGCTTCCTTGGAACGGAGTGGCTGTCGAGCACCGATGAAAATGATATGTTGGAGATTCTGAGCGACAGGATAGCTAGTGATCCCGATCTCGTTGGTCGTGTTCGAGTCGAAGCGGTGGAATTAACCGCAAAAATTACGAAGGCTTTTGAGGGTCGTGAAAACAGGGATTACGGTGAATCGAGATGGCTGAAGAGCTTAAGGACAGATATCTTTGGCCACGGAGAGCGTCTCATCACTATCGCGCACCTCGGCTCATAACAAGTAAAAACATTGGGTTACAATTGAAGTCGATGGGCCGCAGCGGTTATTCCTCTACGGAGATTCTTTTGGCGGGGAAATTCCACCGACGCTGCGGCAAGCCTACGAGTGGTGGGCACCACAGCACACCACAGATGCGCTGGAGTTCGGTACACTTCCCACGTCAACTCTCGGCCAATTGCGCGAGATTTTGGAAATCCTTGTGGATAGACACAATGTCGAGTCGGTCATTGCACTCGGCCGGATGCATCTCCGCGTATACATCGTCTCTCAGCCCGTCGGCGCATTCGCGGTGGCTGCTCATCAAGGATTAGCTCTGAAGGCGGCTAAAGAATGCCTGAAGTTGCCCCCGCGTGCATAGGACCGTGATCCCTCCCGAGGAATTGAGATATATTCCGGCGACCCTGTATCAGCGCCTTATCCAATACTGTCGCTTGAAGAATGGTTTCTTTCGGCCGGCTCGTCAGTTTGTCCTCCGTCCGAACTGTCTTACGCATCTTTCCAAATGTGCTATGTTTCCTTTTTACCTAAGTTCGGCAGTGGATACGAAAACAATGCCCTGGACATATCAGGAAACGCGCAAATGAGCGGCACTGGCCACCGCAATGTTTTGGTGGAACATATTGTCAACTAAGCACTGCATAGGGTGTCAACCGCCAAACACACCCAGCCCGACAGAAATTTGTCCCATTTGTCACGAGGTTTCATGAGGCATTGAGGTTTATGTGTGGTGACCGCAGTGAATGAACCTCGCGATGATCTATGGCTGCTCAAGGACCGTGTTAGATCTTGGTTTGGGCCGTGCGATCAGATGTAGGGTATACTTGGCTGGCCATCACTTTGGCCGACATCTTTCGATCCCAACACAAGCGCGTCTTCCTCTCCAATGATGCTCTCTTTGGATGCGTTAGCGCCGCCAGTTACGGCGCGCGCATTGGAATCCCCTAATGACTCGTCTAATTCATCTGCCTACAAGGTTTTTTTCGCGCTCTCATCGCCGGTGACCGGACTGCACCTGCTTCAGCTCAACTTCAAAGGGCACAGATTGGGAGGACGAGATGAACGACAATGCGGGGAACCACACCGACGACCTAAGTGGAGGCGCGAAATGGGGCGTCCGGCCTAGGTGGACGTAGGTTGAGCACATTGCAAAACGGCGGGTGGGTCGGCACAGCGGGGACGTCGGGTGGGGGATTGTACCCAGGCGGGCGGCGCTACGTAGCAGCAGGAGGCGGCGCTTGCAGACCCAAGTCGATGCAGGCGATGCGGGAACCACGTAGGCGGTGCTATGTCGATATGGCGCGATAGTGTAGATGTGCCGAGAGCGGGGACGCAGAGCACGGCATCGGATTTATGTGGGTGGTTGGCCTACTCAGCGACTTGAACGTCGCTGAGGCGGGCAGAGGACCTGTGTCAAAGGCGTGGACAGCGGTGAGAAGGAAAAGAAGATGTAGCCGCGTGTCGGGAGGGAGGGTGATGCAAGCGCGTGCAAACAAACGCATCGCGTGGCGGAGGGCAGGAGCAGCGAAGTTAGGTGGACGCGTAGGTGTGCTGGCAAAGGGTTGTCAAGTGCTTTGAGACGGGTATGTTGTGTGGTGGTGGTCGACGGCGCTACGCTGGAGACCCGTAGGTGAGGCCGCATCGCCCGGGAAAGCAATGTTGGAGAGCTCAAGGTGAGCTGCAGGTAGGTTGTACGGCGAGCCGGCGGATATTCGAGGGGGCGGGGCAGCGGAGAAAACTAAGTGCGAGTCCCATGCATCTCGTCGTTACTCATGCGCCGTATTGACGCCGTGTGCAATGCGCAAGAGCGTTGGTATGGATTCTGGATGCCAGACTGCCACAGTTTCAAACATCTCCCGCTCCAGTTCTGAGGAAAGACCGCAAAAGTCCGTCGCGATGAAGACAAGCCACATCGATCGTTGATCCGCATAACGTGACCCAACACGCGAGATCTTTGCACCAAGCTAGAACAAATAAAGCGATCGTTATTCTCCAAAAGGACGTATGAATACAAATCTAGGGCATAATCAACCAAAAACATCCTCACTGTACCTTCCCTCCTTCTTGAGCCCTGCCAACCACGCCGCAGGATCACTAACGCCCCCAACCTGCTCCGCAATGCGCATCAAACTCTGTCGCACGCCTTCGCCGACGCGAGCGGCGGACCCGCACACGTATACATGTCCGTTATTACAGATGTCGCTCCAGATTTTGAGTCCGTCCCGAATCAAGATATGCTGCGCGAACCGCACCGGGGAGTCTTCCTCCGAGTACGCGGCCTCGACCAGCACTGTTCCATCCTCGACATACGTCTGAACCAATCTGATTTATTTCTCAGTTTTGCATCCAGTCAAGTGCATTCAAATACAACTTACCTTCTCAAACTCGCCATATCGTGGTAGCTTGTGCCATAGAACAATCGGAACGGCGCTTCGCCTCCATGCTCTTGTACTTTGATTCCCTGGGCACGTCGGTGTTCCTACTCGCGGGAGTTATGAGATCACGAATTCGCATCAAAATGTATTGAATACCAGGAATCCAAGGAAGGCAGAGATACCAGTACCGGCGGCGACCATCGTGACGGGAATCTTGGGATCTGTCGGAAGATGGAAGGACTCCTGAGACGAACGCGCCCTGACCCAAACGACATGCCCGACTTCCGCGCGCTGTAGGAAGCCAGAACAGAGTCCCTGGTAGTCCGAAACTCTCATGTCCTCAACGCCAACGCACAGTTTTGCTATACGTGCGTCCGGCAACGGACTACTGGCGATGGAATAGCGACGAGGCTGAGTAGCACGAAGCACCATGAGGAGCTTAGGGAGGTTGAGAGCCTGAGCGAGGAGGGGATAGTGTGCAATGAGATCGCTGAAATTGCGGTGCTTCTGGGCAAACGATTTCGTGGTTTCCGGATCTGAAGCGGCGCTAGCAGTGCCAAGGATGTCGCGGAGACCCTTGAACTTGTCGTCACCCGGGAGGAATGAGCAAAGTACCTGAAGGCTGCTTCGCTGAAGCGGCCCCGACAAATCAGCGTAGTACAAGAGCAACTCGCGCAAGGTTATCTCCCCACGATCGAGGAGCATGGCGGCAAGTGAATTCGGGTTAACGCCAGAGCCCACTTCTTTGACCGTGAAAACGGCGTCTGCGACGAAATTGAGGGCCACGAGGAGGCGGTCGACAATGGCGCGGTCGTTCTCCGGGAACACCTCCATATGATCGCCTTCACGATAGGAGAAGGTCTCGGGGACATCGAAGCTGAGGTGGCGCATACCACGAGGCATAGGCGTATCCTCATCGACGAGCTCAATGTTGGCGCGGACATTGGCCTTGACGAACCCAGGAATGGGCGGCCGAGACAAGAATGACTCTGCCATGGAATGGGGAGAACGCTGGACAAATTCGACCTTGACAGAGTCCGCACTGTACTCGGGTCCATCCGTAAGCATGTTTCCGTTACCCTGGACCTGTCCTTTGACGTCTACGCCGAAATTGGCAGCCGTAGCGGCCCACAGCTTTGTGGTCCACTGTGTGAAATCGCCATCCTGATCATCGTTCGCATCGCCGCTGCCTTTCTCGAATATGCGGTTGCCTCCGAGCGCAGCCATATTGGCGTCGACCTTCTTCGGCTGTTACGAAAAATGGACTCAGCTGTAAGAAGACAAGACACTGAAAAGGAACGTACGAAAGCCTGATACGTCGGCCCCCACTGCGTATTCCCCGCGCCGAAAACACAGAAATTAATACCAGCAAACCGGGAGTCGTTGCCAGCCTTCATTTCCATGTCTAGCATGTCAGAAAACGACAGCGCAGCGTCGGGGGGTTCCCCGTTGTAAGTCGCCACGCAAATGATGAAGAAATTGGCCGCGGCCCCAACTTCAGCTGTCTTCTTTGGATCGACGAGCGGTGAGTCCGCGAGCGCTACAACCTGCACCTCGGTGAACCCAAGCTGCTGTGCCTTCGAAGCAACATCCCCCGCCATGCCCTGGCACGTGCCATTGTTCGACGCGTGTATTGCCCAGAACCGCGGTAGCGCCTTCGTCCCAACAGATGGCTGCGGCGCCTGAATCTTCTCTTCCACTTTCTTAGCAGTGGTCTCGAGCTGTACCTCCGAGGGATCAATCTGCTTGTGAAGCCGCATGGTAAAGTTGAGCGGCCGGTAGAGAGAGAAATCCGGATCGTAAATCACAGCTCCTTCAGTGGTGTTTTCAATCTGGAAATTGAGAACGACGCGAGCGAGGACGATCTTTATTTCTTGGAGGGCGAACACAAACCCGATACAGCCACGCCCACCTGCCGAAAATTTATGGTCAGTAAATAATCGCAAGTGGAGCCATAACACTATACCCACCCGCGGCAAAAGGAATGTAGGCATACTTGTGTCGCTTGCGCACCTCTTCTGTGCCCCAGCGATCAGGATCGAACGTGAGTGGGTCCTGCGAAAGATAATATTTAACGTTGAGGCCTTCTGGAGTACAAAACCGTACCTTCCAGTGCTCTGGGTTAACCATCAACGAGTGCAAGGCGACAGTGACCTGTGAGCCCTTGGGGACGAGGATCCCGCCGGGCATAATAACGTCTAGTTTCACATTAGATTAGGTTACATGAGTAATTCGAGACGTACCTTTCTGCGCCTGGCGCGTCGGCTGAAATGCGGGATTGTACAACCGTTGCGTCTCTTTGATAAACTGCATCACAAAGAATCAGCCAACGTCAGCCAACGTCATCGCGTTCGAAAGAGACAACAAACCCAATCCAGGTACTCAAGCTTCGCCAACTCCTCTGCAGTAATCTCCTTATCAACTCGCAAGCCCGCGGCGATGAGCGAAGCGTACAGCTTTCGCGCCTGCACGGGAAACGTGGCGAGACAGAACCACAGCTGCGTCGCCGCGTTCAACACAGAGTAAATTCAGACATCGATGTGCACCCACCCATGACAGTGCGCTCGACGTGGTGACCTGTCCCGCTCCAAGGAATGTCAACACGTTCTGATGCACGAGCTCCACGTCCATCTTCTTCCCCTCCTCGTCCGTGGCGTGGAGCTGATACATCGGATCCGTTAGTATTGCGCATGCCGACGCTGTGCTGGTCTCACCATATAATCCAACAAGCTCGACGTCGATACAGCCGCCTCGCTTAACGGCATGTCGGGTGTATTGTGCTCTCGCAGTGTCCTCTCTGCCTCCGCGTCCACAAACGTCCTCTGTAGGCATCAATGCAATATGAGTCTCATGGTTTGTGAGGCTTGCACAAATACGAACCCCTTGCACGTCTTTCACCTTCTGCTCCCTCCGCTCAGGGTTCGGGAGCGCACGGTAGATGCGGCCCTTCCGGAACAACGTTTGAGAGAGCTGTAGATTGCGTCCGATTAACTGGAAGATATCCGCGATTTGGCTGTCCGCACTTGAGTTATTTCATCGTCAGCTTATTGGCATCGCAGACTTCCGAGAATAAGGTATACTTATCGAGCATTTTGAAGTCAACCCCAACAGCAACCTCTCCGATCGTCTGCCCAGCTGCGCGCAGCCCCCACGGAAATGCGCTGAAGCTCTTCCCCTTTGCGAGAAGCCTAGATTTCGTCAAGGGGTCTTCAGTACACATACAAGGCAGCCATAGACAAAGACACCCACTCATTGAAACAGCTAACGAGCCGATTCGCCGTGTGGTCCATGGTGCGGACATAGTTGCGCATGGCCTTTGCGCCCATCGCGGTCATCATAAATTTGTGGCTGGTGGACCAGGACGGATTACTCGAGTCCGCCGTGAAGAGCCCGTTTGGGACGGTCATCTTCAACGGGAATAGCGGGTGGTTCTCCCCAATCTGAAATAACACATTCAGCGTTCACAAAACAAAACAAGATATCGTGTGCTCGGCGACTTGCCTCCTTCTTGAAAAACTCCCCTTCGCTGAGCACGATTCCCGCGCAGTCGGGATCGTCGGTGAAATATACCGACTAAAGGTGGATATATTAATCCGGGAACTGACTTGGGCTGGAATAGTGAATGACAGCTGACCTTCCCGAGGTAACTGACGTGCACGATGTGACCGTACTTGGTGAGCAGTCGCTGGTAATTGCCCATGAAGTCGGGGTAGATCTCGCTGTAGCCGCCGATGAAAGGGATGCCTCCGGTAGGGCCCGGGACGGGTCGGACCTGAAGGGTGGTTTGTACCATCGGAGCGAATGCGAATCGGGACCCAACGCACCTTCTTGCCGCTGATGAGGAGCGCGACTGCACGTTCGACGAGGATTGCGTCAATCGTGCTCAGCGCTTCGAGATCGGTGGGAGTGGTATCAGGTGGGGCCGATTTATGGAAGGAGACGGTGGTGGCGAGCGGTATACTGAACTTGGCTGCGACTGTTTTGCGCAGCTCATCGACAGTGCTGCCGCTGGGAACATCGACAGGAATTCCATCGGTGTCGGGGGATTTGCCGTGGAGGTAGAATATGATTGCTGGCATCGCAGTGATAATGTGAGGATGAGCACGATCGCAAGTACTTAACCATCCAGGTCGACGGGCAATGACGTACAGTTTGCGTAGAGTCGCGGCCTTAACAAGGGCAATTTGGGTGCGAAGACAAATCTTCAGAGAATAATCTCTCACAGTGGCCGACACTATCCCGGGAGAAGCAGTGATAACCGGAGCCGACGTCAGATGAACGCATTCGAAAGGAATGTGGCCGCTTAAAATCCTGGAGTCTGTGAAAAGTGCAGTAAGAATACACCGTAAATGTGACCACAAGGCAGGGCACAAGTCAAGCATGGGACGATAAATCGGCGGAGTGATTAATGAGATGGACGCATTAGAATGGAAATATCACCACCGAACATCCGCGTCTGTGAAATGGAGTCGTAATTTGAGACTGGCGTGTTACCTGGCCGCGCGCCAAAGCTCAAGTTAAGCAAGAGGACAAAAACCCGGCTAGCGGCGCAGTCAGTAAGCGGATGAACGTAGTCAAATGGGACATGACCACTCAAAATCCATCCGTCTGTGAAGAACGCAGTAAGAATAGTGATCTGTGTCATTCAAGTTTGGGGACATGGACCGGCGGATTTATGGGAGAGCACATGAGATTGAGATGGTTCTAGGTGTCCGAAAATTCCAGCAATAATATGACGCGATTTTTGACGAGTCCGTTCTGCTCCCGACGTCCAACAAGTCCGTTGAAGTGATATCGGAAGCAAAACTTACCTGCATACTAAGCCTGAACACACCATGTTTTTAGAAATACCCGAAGCCCGCGCACTAAAGTTACTTCGACTCACTGACCATCACAGTGCTGCTATGGTTCGGGTTCGGGTCGGGCATCGGTCGGGCTCGGGCTTTACTACCAAGCCCGACCCGGAACCGGGAAGATCACTATTTCTGCGAAGTTTCATGTGCCATTCGTGGGCTTTCATCGGTCGAGTACCACGAGCCAGGATTCATGAGCGGCCTGTTAGAGCAGAAATCAGAAATGTATCTATCATTCCCACAAGGTGACGTAACCAAGCCGTAACAACTCTTACCCTCGCCGTATCAGGCCGGGGGCAAACATCCACCGATGGATAACCGTATAAAAACAGCACTGGCAGCCTGAGGCGGTTTGAAACCAACCACCCTCACCATGCCTTACAGAGAACCAGCTTCGCTTTCTGGGAAACCATTCGTGATTCTCGGAGCGGGAACCTTGGGACGTCGCATTGCCATGATGTGGCTAACCCAGGGCGAGATCGTCCATCTTGTGTAAGCCCCAGGAATATTTCGCTTTGGCATAGTGCACTTATTCAGATGCTTTTTTTAAGTGACCCAAGCCAGAAAGCGCTTGCCGACGCTTCCCAGTTTATTTCTGAAAATCTAGAGGACGTTATCTCTGCACACGTACCAAACGGAAAGCCTGGGACGCTCACCTTGTTCCAGGATCGCTCGGAGGCCATAAAAAACGCCTGGATTGTCGTCGAAGTCGGCGAGTCAACACATTTGGAATTAATTAATTCAACCTGACGCGTTGGTCTCCAGTTCCTGAGATTCTCTCCTTGAAAATCTCGCTCCTCGGGGAACTCGATGCTATCCTGCCGGACGACTGCATTTTGGCGAGCAACAGCAGCTCCTACACGGGCTCTGAGATGTTTGAGAAAGTCAAAAATAAGGAGAGGCTTGTGAATACGCACTACTACATGCCGCCGCAGGCCCTGTGAGTCGAACATTGTTTCTCCGGCGACTTTCTCTGATATGCAGGATGTCAGTCCGCTCGAAGTTATGCCCAATCCATATACCGATCCTGCCGCCATAGCATTGCTTCTGAGGGAGGCTCCACGCCATGGACTCCGAACATACCATGTGTGAGCGGTCCTCTGTTGTTTCTTTGAAATAAACTGAACTTACCCCCTCGAACAGGCGCAAAGAGTCGGTCGGGCTGCTATTCAACCGCGTGTGGGCGGCCATCAAGCGTGAATCGCTCTACGTCGTTGCAGAAGGCGTCGCAGGCGCAGCCGAAGTCGACGGTATCATGAAGGACGTCCTGGGCTTGAATCGTGGTGTTTTTGAAATGCTTGACGGTGTCGGCCTGGATGTTGCGCTGGATATCGAAAATCATTACGCGCGCGTCCGACCTGGCCAGATTCCACCCGAACCCGCGGCGCTCCTCAAATCGATGGTGGACGCAGGCACATTGGGCGTCAAGAGCGGTAAAGGGTTCTACGACCACCCGCCCCACGCGCCAATTGCAGAGAAGGACCATATCGTCTTCCTCGATCTCGTCAAGGGAGAGATCCGATCCCTAGCAATCGACGGGAGAGAGGGGAAGAGCCTGATCAGCGGTCTCACAAGCATGCCAGACGGTGTGCAGATCGACGAGCGCCCCGGGAAAGGTGAGTTATCGGCCCATGCGAAAATAAACCCTCGCTTACGATGTGGAGGCCACATATACTGGACCAACATGGGTGGCAAGGCGAACGACGGGTTCCTGAGTCGCGCCAACATCGACGGATCGGATATGCAGACCATCGTTCCCCCAGGTGCGACGCACACTCCGAAACAACTGGTGCTTGACACAGAGCGCGAGTATCTCTACTGGTGCGACCGTGAAGGCGGCAAGATCCAGCGCTGCAAGCTCGACGGGAACGAACTCGAGACGCTCTACATCTCCGCCTCCACCCCGGACCAGCACAAAGACCAGCGCACCTGGTGCGTCGGCATAACTCTCGACACGGCGCGCGGACTGCTCTACTGGACGCAGAAGGGCGGCTCCAAGGGAAACAGCGGCCGCATCTTCCGCGCCAACATCGATTCCCCACGCGGCGCGGACCCCGCGAGTCGCCCGGACATCGAGATTCTGTTCGACGGGCTGCCGGAGCCGATTGATTTGGAGTACTTCGATGGGTTCCTGTACTGGACGGACCGCGGGGACCCGCCGTTTGGGAACAGCCTCAATCGCGCGGATGTCTCTGCGCCGCACGCGCCCGGGGCTGCTCCGCGCGGGCCCAGCAGTGCGCTCGTCATTGCTGAGCGCTTTCACGAGACGATTGGGTTGACGATCGATCCGGTGGGGAAGAAGGTTTGTGTAGTTTGCTTTGACTGTGGTTTAATATGGCTGAACGCACCTGGTAGATATACGTCGCGGATCTCCTTGGATCACTCTGGGTGACCAATCTTGATGGGAGTCACAAGACGGCGATCCTGCGGGACGCAGGCAACTTTACGGGGATCACTTTCCATCCGGCGAAATCGATTTAGGTATCATGTCTGCCAAGAATCAGCGTTCTGGTAGTCCGTTGAAGAGTACTCACTGAAGTTAAACTGAAATTGTACAACACGTGTCGCTATGGATCAGTATGCAGTAACCAATTTAAGCCTTCCCACAGGCATGTTTTTCTTTATGTTCCTTCCACCCCTCTTTGAGACACTCGGAATCGCAAAAGAATGCGCGCCCGTTGCAAGTACCTATAAAAGACTGTGGTCAGATTTTTGAGTCGGATATCAGAATAAATCAACTATACCACCGCAGCGCTTCCAAGGGCCAGCCGAGCCGCAGGTGAAGCAGCGCTGCCACGGGCCCGCCTTCGCTGTACGCGCCTCCTCCTCGAGATCCACACCCTCGAAAAATCCGCCTGGAACATCGAGCCGAAGCTGCCACAGGTCTATGAAGTTTCGGGAGCTCGAGGGGTTAGTTTTTTTGGTTCGTACGTAGGTGGTGTTCTTGTAGCCTCCGAAGAGGAAAGTCTTCCCCGTTTTCGCGTCGGTGAGGAGTGTAGATTCCGCACGGTAGGTGGGGAAACCACGGGTGACGACTTGTCTCCACGACACTGGGGCGCGATTCTGAGTCGGGCTCATATCGCCAACGAATGTATCGGCGTAGTAGGTATAGGTTACCGTATCCTGCAGATCTTCCAACCAGGTCGGCACGGTTGGGCTGTACCCGCCAAAGACGATAACCTTGTCCAAAACGGCATTCTGGCAGCAAAATTCGTAAGTAAGCTCAACGTAGAATCTAAAGTGAATTGAAGCCCACGTAGGTGCACGACATCTCTCCCCGCGGCGAGGGTGCATTTCCATGCACGCGTTCGCGAGTCCATTTTTCCGCCTTGATATCCCAGCTCCACAGATCCCCGTACCCATACGAATAAAGAGAGCCATGCACCGCTTTGTGGATCATCGCCGCATGGCGATCTGCGATCCCATACATGAAGAAGATGCGTCGTTGGTCCTTTTCTACCCAGCTTGGACACTGCCCGCGCGGACCGGGCCCAGTCGTCGAGGGCACAGGAACCGCCGACCCGCTCAGCCTGCGCCACTTGCGGCTGGAGATGTTCAGCTCCAGCAGGAGATCCGTGCCGATTACGCTACCGTGATGCAGCCCGCCGAATACATAGAACCGGTCCCCAACGCAGTGCGCGGAGTACTCCGTGAGCCGGGCCGACGGATAGGGCCAGTCGGGCGTCTCAGCATCGGGAATAAACGTCGTCTGCATGAGGGTCCACTTCCGCCGCTTAGTGTCGAATACGATGAGAGTGGACATGCCCGTGAAAACGAACATTCGGCCATCGCGGTGCGGTACCATCTTATACCCCACGAGATCATCTGTAACGGTTTTTGGGAGAGGGAAGTCTGGGAGTTGGCGCCATCCGTCGAGCTTCGCGAGGTCTAGCATCCAGAAGTCACGATAGTGCGGACCCCCGGTAGTTTTTTCGCCGCCAAGCACATACAGATATCCTAATGATTTAAATACAAGTGATCGTGCGACGGAAAAAGAGATCGACGAACCATCGAAGGCACATATGGCACTGCGCCCACGGGAGCCCAGCGCGGCGGCTTTGTGGATGCTCAACTTCTGCCAGGACCCCCAGATTTGCAAGGCAGGGTTGTTAACGGTCAGCGCAGGCGAGGTTTTTGGATCGGGATGGCGCAGAATTAGAATATCACTGCCCAACAACGGAGTAAGCTTCAGAGTTTGTGGCGTCTTCAGGCTGTCGTGAAGATACGCAAAGATCTGGTCCGCGACCCAGCGCCGATGAACGGCACTGCCCGTGTTACCAATGACCAAGAACACTTCGGATGCAAGGCAGAGAGTCGTGATGCGCTCAAAATAATAGTTCGGCGAGGAAATCTTCATCCGAGTCCATTCTAGGGAGTAATCAGACAATGCGTGCGGAGGGTATAAATAATAACCAAAGGACGACGTCAAGATAGGGGCTAGCTCGACATTTTGTCCAGTACATCCGCTTCTTCAAGCCACAGTATAGCCTAGAGAGCACGAAATCAAGTAATAAAAGAAGTGGGGCGAGATATATCTCACCGTACTATAGTCCTTGAGTTGCCTCGAACATTCGACAACTCCGTTGAAACAAGCCATTAGGTCGATCGTCTCCCAGTCGTGACCAAGTGCAGCATAAGTATCCGAACGAACATCGCCCGAGGACGGTAAAGCTGCAACAACCATTTCCGATGCGGCTTGAATATACGTTGCTCGCGCACCAAGATAGTCCTTGGCCGCCAACTGTTGCTCCGCTCTGCCCTTCAGAACATTTGACCGCACAAAGCAAGTGGTTTTGTCCGCGGCGTTTGGCGGGCAGAGATCGTCCAGGCCATCTGTATTTCGCAGCAACATTTGGATTCGCTGTGAATGAGGTCTCTGCGCGGCGGCTCCGGCATTCGGCGAGAAAATCATAGGTGCCGTGGAAGGCGGAATGTCAGTGAGCTCAGGGAGGGATTCATTGGTGGATGCGACTATGGACTGAAAGGTTTCCATGTCTATCCCCAAATCCTTCAGCATCATATGTGCTTGGGCCAAAGAATCAGATTTTGACGCCATATCCGTAAAAAGAGTGATGATGGAAGGAAAGAAAGCGATGTTTGGTCAACTTTGGTGCTGTGTGTCGCGGTATACTACAGGACATCCGGAAGCACGGCCTCATAGGGGCTTTGAGAAATCGACTTCGACTCTTCGACCACTTTGCAGGAATTTTTCTATGTTGTTTCTGGGAATCCAATCGGCAAACTTATGATGGGGAGATTACAACGGGGAAATTACTGGGGTAATAGCAGGCAACTTCCGAGGGTTTGTGAATACAAGAACCGATGCACAAGGCCGAAGTGCGATCTGTTTAGATTGGATGGTACACGTCGGCGATCCTACAAAGCGTGGGGGACTGAATGTTTGGGAATAATTTCAAAGAAAAGACAAAAGTAGTCGCAGACTGTCTTTGTTTTTTCCCACATGAGATATATATTTCCATTCAGTGAATCGAAGTGGGCTGGTTGAAGGAACAACCAAAGAAATGGCATATAGGCTGTTTCCCATATTGCCCTCGGTTCACACAGGATATATGCTGTTATTCGAACGACATACGTGTAGACGCAGTCACTACCAAGGGGGGTCGGCATTAAAATTTTGGATATGGGGTCTCGAGGAGGGCTGAAAAAAACTTCTAGGCCAAGTTACTAAATAAGTCCAGAATGTTTCAAAAATGCATTTGGAGTAGTTTAAATTGTGTTGAATGGAAAAGAGAGGGTCCCCATGTTAAATCAGACCGCCAAGCCAAATTGGGAAGTCGGGTCACAAGGATCAGCATTACGTTAATCTTCAGCGCTGCTTCAGCACCTCGCTTGCAATGGCAAAAGGAAAAAGGAAACAGGTGCGTGGCACACACTAAGACCTCTCAATTGAGGGCATCAAGTAACTTACGGCCCATCAGGCGTCATGCCAGGCTTTTGCTGAGCTAATTAGGTTGATTTTCTAGACCTGAAGTGGCCTATATGGGATTGAAATTTAATGCAATGGCACCCATCGAACGGTTGAATATCACTGAAACGACGTCGACAATGTGAATGTGCACCCATGGGGTGAATTTTCTGGGAATTGGCGAGGACGCACATGACCGGAAAGGGCGGTCCGCCGCTAGGGGTGGGAAACTCCTTCCCTTTATGGAAGGAGAGGGGGGGAGGGGGGTTCAGCTTGAGGTCGAAAAAACTTTTCGACCCGATATCCGAATTTCGAAAGTCGACCCCCCCTTGGTCACTACATTTTGATGGCGCCTCGGCCAACCTCAGCCGACCTCGGACCAAGTTGGCCGAGGCGCCATCAAAATGTAGTGAGTCTGAATTGAAGATAATTCATTCTTTTGATAGCCAGGTCGGTGTTAAAATTTCACAGACGTACGTATCAACGTGGTGCGTACGGAAATTAAAAATAATGTCTATTTTGTTGCCGCCAGTAGAAGGAACTGCCCTGCGGTCTTCCGTGGGCAAGCTGATTTGTCTGCTCCTTCATCCGCATCTTGAATTCCCGTACAATGAACGCTGTGATGATTTTCGGGCGTGAGGCGGCCCGTATCCCTGCCTGTAACACGAGTGTGGGTGGAGATGTAGAGCTAGTGCGTTGCCAGTGCCCCACGGGCGTCTGGAGGTCATCTTCGTGGAATAACTGGATCGCCTGTCAGACAGAATGGATGGACGAAAGAAACGTGCGCACCGCCAGCCGATGCACTGGGTGCGTCTTGAGCGCAAAATTCCCAGTCTTAGTCCCGATGACATGGATTGAACTAGGGAGCAAAAATTTACAAGTATCAGCACTGGAACTCTGATGGAATGAACAAACGAGGATTGGGACGATAGCGCACGAGCCGTCGGAGAGCTTGGACTTGTTGAGCCACTTTTTTAATCCCATTTCCCTGCCGCCGTTCACAGTCGGGAATGTGATGGTGTCGGGCAAAATGTCCTTCCACGCGACGCGGGCGAGGAGTTCACCGGTGCCCGTGACACGGAGCTCGGTGGATATGGTGTAGGCGGGCACTGAATCCAGGAGCAATGTAGCGTTTTTCATGCTGTCCCTATCGAATATCAAGCGTATTTCTGGCGCGACGGTGACTAGGGTGAGTTGGGAGTCCATGGGGTGGGAGGGTGTTGAGTATCGTCGCGTCGCGCGCGCCTTTTAAAGACTTGACGAGGAACGATCAAAAGGGACATTTGTAAAGTTGCAGAAACGGATCCGCTGGGAAATTGGGATTTCTCAGCAGAGATGCTGATAGAGATCACAATGTCTTGGTCTCGGAAGTTGGTTGAGATACGCGCACGGTGTCATCAGTTGCCCAACTGTATGAAAAAAGTAGGTTACCGCTGCGCACATCGCAAGTCGGCGAATCTTGTTATTTGTTCCATCCTCGTACAGTGTAAATTATCAGCGGGGAGCCTGGTAAAAAGTATCCGAAGCATCCCGGCTGGAATTAGCGACGTTCCTATCGACGGCTCCACGCATTGAGTCATAGCCTTATTTGGACCCTGACATTGAGTGGCTCGGAAATTCCCCAGTGAAACTGGCCGACGACACGCAATGCTGTATAAAAATCAGCTTCGTATCGCTTACATAGTTCGCCCATGACGCTTAGAAATAATGTAGCATAGTGGGCCTATCGGCTGGCATCGTGGAAGATTCGGAGTGGAAGGGATGTCGGTTGCGATAGTTCCACGAAGGCTATTAGGAATCCAAATAACTTGGGGGATCCTGCGACGGTTACTGGTTGGCCCGATCGCCTCAAGAAGTGTGGGATCTATCCCAGCGGTTGAGTTGTGGCCGGATTTTCCGCAAAAAAGATTTCGCTGTAGTAGCGGCAAACTGGCGTTGAAGACCCTTGGTTTATTGGATACCGCCTGGGCCCCTGCCGGCCAGTCCAGATTAGGGCTTGAATCAAACAAGTGAGCACATAAGGTCGGAGAGATTTGGGACATGGGTCGAACTAGTGCTTTTTCGCCGTCAGTTGGGTGATGGCGGTCAAGAACAAGGAGCACGATGTTTGGAAGCAGGGTCTTTGGCAAATGAGTGCACTCATAACAACACCGCCACTTCCTCTGTTGCCACGACCATCCTCAAGCTCAGGCTGTTTCGACACCACATCCACGCGGCGTCTTACGATATCCCATTCCTTGATTCACCATCACATTGTCTGCGAAACTGGCTCTCCATTCTGAGTCAGGCTTTTCTGACTTCGAATTCCTTGCGGCGCAGGTGGCAGCAACCTACTTAATGCTCTAGAAGCCTCTCCTTGTCTTCATCATACACGGGCCAGAAACCGTGGAGATCCCCGTCCCTGACACATGTTGCTCTCGAATTACACTCGAACCCAATTATTCCGGCATAGCACTATCGTTCGGACTTTCCAGATACTCTGTTCCAATTCCGTTTGGGGCCGAGTTACTAGTTCGTGAGTGGGCGGCGATACGATAACCCAGCTTCTCGCCGACACTCTTCCATCTCAGCTACAAATTGTCGCATTAATTGAGCCCAACTACTGCCAACCTGACGACAGACGTGTCCTACTGCAATTCGGTACATCACTCCAAGCTCCGTAACTTGGCACTATCATCACCCCCGAATCACCTTTCCATGCAATCCAATTACACCCTTTCCGGGCAAGTCAACCGTGCCCTAAACCTTGCGCACAAATCGGCGTCGGAGCGTCGAATGCCGAACGAGTACAAGCCAAGCCTCTCACTCCATTCCTTCCTCATCGGCAAGCTGTCCTTATCTGCACTTTGACGCTGCCATACTACCCTTCGATGTCCAAACCTTGTACGCCAGACGCACTAAATCGCCGCTTATTCGCGTCGTCCACGTCGCCTGTGCACGCCCTGTATGAGCTGTAACCTGTAACATGTATCTCGGCTCGCGTCCTTATAAGGCCCCACTCGAGGGTCGAATGGTCCAGCACCCCACCATGAAGTACCTCGTTCTCTCCTTGTCCGCTCTGATTTTCTTCGGGCTCGGCGCCGCGAAAGCGCTCCCACTCGAGCGGAAGGTATACCCTCCAACTTCATTTCCCGAATAGCGTCTGAATCAACCGTACTTTAACAGACCACAAGCAGCCCGGGGACGATGAAGGGGTATCTGCAGCTGCGCCGGCCTGTCGGTGTCGCTGAACATGAGTATCCACGCGAGCGCACCACCTCACCTGTGCGTCGCCTGTGCATGCTTATTCGCCTTCTGCGCTGACTGACTTACGGCTCATCTAGACGTGCTTGCCGGGGACGTCGGATCTGTGTGAGGTGTGAACGGATTTGTGTGAATGGGGAACAGCTCTAGAGGCCGTACAAAGAGCTGCGCGGAATACATCGCTTGATAACGTCTTCCTTCCAGTTTGCTACAGTAGCTAAAAACCATATGCTTCTTCCAATTCAAAGTGTTGGCCTCGAAATATTGTCTGCAATGTCTCGTACCAGCGACATTCATTCATAAACTCAATTATCTTTGTCCGCATGCTCCCAATCGAACTTGCTGCGCTGGTAACCGACCTGTTGAGTGGATTATGGTGCACGGCCGCGTTGGCGGAGCGATTCCGGGTTTAACTCCAGTGCCGCATGCACGCGTCTGAGTCTGGATTCTGGAACGTATCAAGCACATTGGGATACCTGGGTAGAAAACGAACCACATAGAAATCCGGCCAAGCATCAGTTAACATTTTTTAAGAGGAAATGAACCGCAAGAGTGAGAGCCGCGAAAAAGAAAACGAAAGGCCAAAAGAAAAAAAACAAAAACAAGACACTACCGTGGTTCGAACACGGGACCTCACGATAATACCCAGCGGATATTGCAATCGTATGCTCAACCACTAAGCTATAGTGTCCGGACCAGATAGTAGAGAAGATGCGGTGTCCACCTCCAGAATGTCGATCTTGAAACTTCCGGAAAAATATTCGATTTACGCAGTGACTCATGAAGCTTGTGAATTTGCCTCTACTGGCGATAAACCTAAAAAATAAGGCCGCATACAGTGACAACAGCAGCGCACCGACTGAAGTGTGACTCGCAATCGCATACATCATTCCCTCCCTAAAAGTATTTGGCCAACTCGATCGCTGGAAGGAGCCCTCTTCATTCTTCATTCACCTGACAACATTACTGTAAACCCGACAACATGAAGCATAGTTCCTCAGTGATTCTGCAAGTTTCATTTCAGGGATCCATTCAACTGCATCTAACACGGTCACATACAGTACCTCTCTCTAGGTTCCCGGTTCAGGGTATGGTGACATGCCAGACATCTGTCGTAAATCGGCTTAAAAATGCGCCTTAAACTAAAAAATACAAGTCCCGCCCCGGTCTTCGGGCGGTTTTCTCCATACGCCCCTTTCATTCGCCAAGTCCAATTCCCGGAACCATCCCGTCATTCAGAATTCCTGGTAGCATTCATTACCCATCCTCCCGCCTACGTCTATCCCACACCTTCTACGCTCACGCCGCCTACGCCACCCCCAGCGCGTCCCACTTCCGTCGGCACGAGTCCGGGCTGTAGTCTGTCCAAATCGTCATCAGCAATCTGTTCTCCATATCGCGTATCTCATCCCGACGCCCCGGTGCGCACAATGAGGCCGAGCATGTTTCTCAGCTCGGTCGCAATAAGTACGAGGCACGGATGAAGGAAGAAGAAGAAAGGGAAAAAACACCTCACCAAACGAATCCGTCTTCGAACACGCACACCTCCCCGCGACCCACGTCTCCTCCTTCTTTGGACAATGGCTCCAATCGTCGTGCTGATACCCGATCTCGTCGAAGAGGTGGATCTTGGACTTGGGGAGGAAGAGCGCGGCGGCGAGGGAGTGGATGGGGGCGTCGCCCCAGCGCTGCGGGGGTCGATCAGCGTTAATACTCCGATCAGGACATAATACGTAAAGAGGAGAAGTGAGAACGTTGAGTGGGGAGATGACCAGAAGCAGAGGAAACGAGAAGCTGCGAGTGAAGACAAAACATACCTCATAATAAAAGCCTCCAGTCCGATCGAGGTACTCAAAGAACCGCGTGTACGGCTCGCTCCGCCAGAAATCGAGCGAAGCAATCTCGAAGTTAGACCAGACTGGATTTGACACATTAACCATTAATACGCATCGACAAGCGGATATGTGGATGGAGGAACACGGAAAGGTGCTTGCGGAAGAGGAGGCAGCGCTAAGAAGAGAAGGAAAGGGACGAAGAAAGGACGGAACGGAGGAAGGTGGAAGGGGAGTGGTATAGAAGATAGAAACTCACAATGACACCGATTATACGACCTCCCCCCATCTGCTGAGATGAAGTCCAGCGCGTTGTCCTCCGTGCGGATGTACGAGGGGTGTTTGTCCATAAAGTCTGCTCGTCGTGTTTCATTCAGCGAGTTATCCATTAGGTTCACATGCGAGGTATCCGTGAGATGATTGGTACAGAGGAGGTATTTGTTAGATGATTTTCAGGGGAGGTAGCCGTTAGGAGACATAATTTCGTCAAAGATAGGAATCAGGAATCACACACCCTTGACGTGCCCCCACAAACTCCGAATCGTCTGGGGGATCTCGTACACCGCCAGAGTGAATCCTAGCGGAGGGTTCTCGTCAGTTAAGCTCAAAATCAAAAGGTTTCGCTAAAATCCAGCCCGTGCAGTGTAGCCAGTAACAATGGAGAGCGGAGATATCAACGATGTGCGTGGTGAAAAAGAGGCGAATGAAAGAGGACGGATGGACGACATGCGAAGATGAGACGGTGGGCACGCACCATACACCTTATCGTTGTCCTCCATGAAGAGGAACGGATCTTGGTGGATGTCGCAGTGAAATTTGACTTTTGGTCTGGAAAGCGCATGTTAGTTCCGCTCACGTCCAAGTTACGAGGAAGTCGTTGTATTTCAAGCGCGAGGAAGGAAGGAAGCGTAGTACGGGAGGGAATAGCACTGGGGAAGGAGGGCAAACGCACTCGACACGCCAATACCACCGATACGGCTGCACCAGCGGGTGCTTGAAGAAGAAGCCCGAGTTGTAGCGGCACATGTTATGATATGCTATATTTCCTGATTACTTTCGTTCAGCATCTGCGGGACAAGAGAATCTGGGTGGAGGACATAGCGTACCTCCATACTTGACATTCTGTCTCTCCATCTGCTCCATCGCTTTTTGCGCCTTCTCCTTGTCGATCCAGTCGGGCTGGAACCAGTGCTCCTTCGGTATAACACCAAACTCCACGCGCGAGGGGGTGAGGTTTCTTATCCGCCTGTCCGTTGCATCGCACCCGCTTGTTAGAATCAATCCGTTTTAGGTGAAGAGTTGAGACGCACCGCTTAAACTCCACACTAAACTCCTCCTCGTTCAGAAACACGTACGGATAGTTGAAGCGGTGGTTAAACCGGTCCTCGAGCGCGCGCACACTGGAGAGCGCGCCCTCCAGATCGGAGTTGCGCGCAAGCATGATGAAGGTGGCGTTTGCTCGCCGTGCGGATGCCAGGACCTCCCCGAACCGCGTTTGGGCTGGAGGGGGAGCGACATTGGTGTTAGTCGACTCGCGCGCGTCCACTGCGGCGTCTTCTTTTTCCGCATCCAACGCGACGGGCTCGGAGTCGATCGAAAAGACCGGCGAGTACTTGCGGTAAAATGCAAAAAGTGCAATCTTGTGTGGGAGGTGAGCGCTGACTCGGATAGGACCAAGGAAGAGCAGAATACCAAGATTATAAACGCAAAGCCGAGGTATCGCGTGCGGCGCTGCATTGTGCCGTCTTGGATAAAAGTTTAATGTCAGAACCTGAAACCGACTCTGAAAGCAGAAAATGCCGGCTTCTTGGCCGGCTTAGTATAATTGACCGGTGCCACGTATTCCAGCGCCTAATTCGATTCACTAGCGCACCCCAAGGAGGATGGACAAAGTTCAGAATCGCTCGACTTGGTGTCGTTACGCTTGTTTAATGGGAGGAGACGACGGGGCGTAGGGCACTGTGAGAGTGGGAGGCAAGCGGTTGAGATAATTTTAGTTCACCTGTGATGACCGTGATGATGTCACACCGGCACGTGAATTTTGAGCAAATGTCCTACGCCGTAAGTTTCTGCAAATTCAGAAGGTCGAGAACGAATCGATTTCGACATTTCGACATTCACCGGCAAGGGGAGCTCGAGAAATAGGTGAATGATTCTGCGGGTGAATGCGTGTAGGTGTCACTGTCAGCTCCAGTGATCTGCAGCAACTTTCGCATGTTTTCAAATGGTCTTTGAATGACGAGCAACATAGAAAACCATCAATCAGCGAATACATACAAGAGGAACCTCCGCTTCTCTCCGGGAATCAAGAGAGCAAGGTAACAATATACCGAAGTACTTCGCCCGGTTGGGAAGATAAATTCGAGTTCATTCTGCCGCAGTGAGAAATGGACGGTACTACCTTGTAGCAATATATATGCTTTTACATCGGGAAAAAAAAAATGTACTTACGTCGGGGATGTGCCGGAGTATAGAATACCGTCATTGACGGCAGTAAGTGTTAGATGTAAATGAGAGGTCTTGGACGGTGTTTGACTTCCGGATACCGTGGTAGGCGATTGAAGAGAGTTGAACAGCCGGAAGCATCGTTAATCGTAGCATGTAAAATCAGCAGCGAGACTGGGATTGTTCCCCGACGACCAAAAGCAACGGAAACTTTGAGGGGAGCAGTAGTAGAAGCATATAGTTTGGTAGTCGGGATCCGCGCCAGAATAGAGACAACCGGCAAATGTCGCAGTTGAGAACTCAGAGGCTTGGCACGAGAAATGTTGGGGGAAAGATTAGCATTCCAACGAGCAACAGCGCCGCATTTATATGTCAAGAATTTGCCGCCAGGACTACGTGGCCTCAGGGCCAGGTGAATAAGTTCACACTGCGCCGTAGAACCTTCATACCTACATATGATAAAAATATTCTGGGGACTGGCAACGTCAAGGGATTCGATGTCTGCCCACTGGTGGCCGTGGCTGCAGCTTCAGCCGTCAACATTCTGGCAACACTTCGAGTGGAAGATCTGCCTATTTTTGTATTCTTTAGGGAATGTCTCGGGCAGATTTTTTATTTTCACCCTTGCCAATAGTTTTTTTCTGACTTACAGAGCCATTTCACCGTCACTGTTTAACCTTTCCGAGGCAAAATTTATAAATTCGGCTCGTGAGATTCCCTCGAGATTCGTCTCAAGCGTCAAGTGCAATTTAGTTCAAATTTTTAGAGCGAGGAACAAACAGACATTTGATCAAGCCGATTATGTCCCTGTCCAAGACCACTGAAAACAGAAAAGAAACGGCCGCACCCTAAGTTCCGCAAACGGCTGCAATAGTTGCTGTTGATTAATGAACTTACCCGGATCCCTTGCGGAAGTTCCGAGTAAAACCTTTGCGGGCGACTATTAAAGTTGCGGGCGCAACTTATCTTATCTTGCCGGCGCGTCTGTATCTTGCGGGCGAGGTCTTTATATAGCTTGCGGGAATCACGATTTTACCCGCAAGTTAAACAATTTGATTATCGTTATCTTTCTTGCGGGGAAGGCATCAGATCACTTGTCTTTGGGGCGGAAAGTCAGGAATGGCCGGCCGATTAAATGTGTACTCAGACCGCCATAAAACAGCTGTAATAATCAACGCCAAACGGTAGATGTGCTTCATAACAGCAGGAGAAATAGACGAACGTAACAGGGCAATACTTTAGTATTTCGTTCAATTCGTATGGTCACTTGCACACGCCCAAAAATGCCTCAAAATATCACGTGTAGGCTTAGTGGAGCTTAGCCGACGGATTTAATTTCCAAAAGCCGCATACGAAAGGCTCAATCCGTTTTCGAAGTCACACACCAAATGGCCTTACGAATTGAACGAAATACCTTCAATGGGCGTTCCAAAAATAATTCTCTTGAACAGTTAAATACAAATCAGCCAGTACCTCAAGTCACCCCGACCCTCAACTACTATGACAGCTGTGCCAACCACAATCACCCTCCCAGACACACTCTCATCGTGGCCATGGCCTCGTCGGGTGAATCCTCACCACGAAGAGGTTTCTCTCGGGTCCGCGCAATGGGTTCAAAGCTTCGGCCTTTTCAGCCCAAAGGCGCAGGTGGCCTTTGATCGTTGTAACTTTGGTACTCTCTCTTCGAGAATCAATCTCTCCGATTTTCACGCCATGAACAGGTTTACTGGCTGCGTTGGCGTACCCTTTGCTGAGAAAAGGTGTGTAGACCTAGGCGCAAAGTGAACACAACTAATCAATGTTGTAGAGCATCTCCGCAGTGCCGCCGATTTTATGGCCGCGTTGTACTGTTTTGACGAGTACACGGACCAGGGTGACGAAGTATTTGTTCGACAGGCCGCAGATATCGTCAAGGACGCCCTCAGGAACCCATTCAAGTTTAGACCTGAGGGAGAAATACCGATTGGCGAGGTGTTCAGGCAGTGGGTAATATCTTCCCCACATCTATCCACGCACCCACATCCCGAGTATTCAGGTTCCTGGCACGAACGGTTCCCCTCTCCAATGTATCGGTTCAACAGCGTCTAGTTGAAACCCAAGAGCGCGCCATGGATGCGCAGGTGCAGCAATGCGTTGACCGCAAACATGACTTCGCGCGCAATAGTGAAGAGTACCTCCCCATCCGTCTCCACTCCAGCTCCATGCTGCCGTCGTACGTGATCATGGAGCTCGACATTGTCGTTCCCGATGAGGTATACTATCTTCCTCTCTTCGAGAAGCTGCGTTATTGGGGTTTTATACTCATTTGCATCGATAATGTAAGCATCTGCACTACCATAAATGATTTCAGCCCTGACAACTGGCACAGGATATCTTTTCGTACAATATCGAGCGCGCTCGCGGTCAAGCACTCCATAATTGGGTCACTCTAATTGCGCTCGAACACAACATCGGAATCCAGGAAGCAGTCGACTATCTTGGTGCCTTTCACGATCGCACCAAGGCCAGTTTCCTCGAGGCAACCAAGAACCTACCGACTTGGGGGGAGCCGATTGACAGTGATGTTCGCCGCTACATCGACGGCATAGGGAACTGGGTACGGGCGAACTACGAATGGAGCTTCGAGAGTCGGCGTTATTTTGACACCCATGCCGCGGAAGTGCGCAGGACGCTCCAGCTGACGATGCTGCCAAAAGTGGTAGTCGCCGACTCCCAAGAGCATTGGGCACCGAGACTAGGGGAGGTAGTTCCAGGGCTGGAAACTGCACTGGACCTCGTCCCTGACGCGGGCTATTTGGCCGCCAAAGTCGCTGTTTGACTCTATTGTTTACCCCAGTGGATATGTATTTCGTATTTCAATGTTTATGAGTCGCCTGGTTCATTCGCAATAGCCAATCCTTTGTTTCCTAATAATGAAACACACATGTCCGAGGACAGACCAAAGTGGCAGCGATAAATGCGCACCAGTTTCACCCCGTTTGTGGTCCAGACCAACATGCGCAGGCACTGAGACTACGCACATTCTGGTAGGATCAAATGCTTCTGGTAAGTTGCGCTGGTCCGGAAATACGGAGTTGAAAACTCTGTATGCGCGAAATAAACGGGGTGCCTGTGTTCTAGATAACAGACAACCACCCGATCCTGATCCTGATATCCAGTAGTGAGAGATAGCCACGGTAGGGTGAAGCTTGAGTCCATTTCCTGGACTCAATAGTTCATAGCAGTCCCTTCGACTGGGGTCTGATTCGAACAGACGCCCTCCACATTTATCCACCAAATGAGTGAGGCAATTGCTAAAGAGGCGGGCTAACCTCCACCGAGTTGTTGTCAAATTTGAATCAACGCCGCATAAATGAGCTCGAGGATCAAATCAGTCGATCCTGCAAAGAGGATACAGTCTCACCGCTGTCAAAAATCGATATCAATGTGGAGGTAGAGGTGGTTGGTTGGATTTGGGTTGTATTATTATATCCTTTCTTCGACTCCCAAAGTGTCTAGGCTTGGACTTGGTTCAGCACTATAAACGGATGAACAGCGCGTCCCACTTCCGGCGACACGAGTTCGGGCTGTAGTCTGTTCAATCGGCATCAGCGATTCGTTCTTCACATCGCAGATCTCATTCCAATACCGCGGTGTGCACTGTGGGACTGCGCGAACGACACGGGCCCGCACATCTCTGGTCTCGGTCGACTCGGAGCACGAAGCACAGATAAAGGAAGGAAGAAGAAACGGAAACAAGGACTAACCAGGACTAACCAAATGAATCCGTTCTCGAACACGCACACCGCCCCGACAACCACGTCTCCTTCTCTCTTGGGCAATGGCTCCAATAATCGTGTTGGTCCCCGATCTCGCCGAAGAGGTGGATCTTGGACTTGGGGAGGAAGAGTGCGGCGAGGGAGTGGACGGCGCTGCGGGCGGGAATCAGTTGTTTATCATTTGATCACACCAGGAGGAGGAGAGAACGTCGAGCATTTGCCAATCATACGAGTAGGCAGTTGTTAATGATGCGGGAAGAAAGGAAAATGAGAGTCGAGAGGTTGAGAGCTGAGATCCACCGAAGGGTCATAAACGAGGAGGACTGCGAGGAATAAAGGCAAAACACACCTCATAATAAAAGCCTCCCGTCCGATCGAGATACTCGAGGAACCGCGTGTAGGGCTCGCTCCGCCAGACATCGAGCGAGGCAATCTTGAAGTTGGACCAAACTGTGGATTTGACACATTAGCCATTAATACGCATCGACCAGCTGATATGTGGATAGAGGAGCACGGAAAGGTGCTTGCGGAATGGGAGGCAGCGCTAAGAAGAGGAGGAGAGGGACGAAGAAAGGATGGAACGGAGGAAGGTCGAGGGGAGGGGAGGGGAGGGGTATAGAAGATGGAAACTCACAATGACATCGATTAAACCAGCGCCTAATTCAATTCACCAGCGCACCCTAAGGGGGATGGACAAGTTCAGAATCGCTCGGCTTGGTGTCGTTACGCTTGGTGAATGGGAGGAGACGACGGGGCGTAGGGCACTGTGAGAGTGAGAGGCAAGCGGTTGAGATAATTTTAGTTCAGCCGCGATGACTGATCGTGATGATGCCACACCTGCCCGTGGAATTACTGTAAGCTCAATGTGACGAGCCCCTAATCTCCTACTCTGTAAGTTTCTGCAGCCAGATTCGATGGTCGAGAACTTATCGATTCAACATTTTGACATTCACTGAGATGGGGAGCTCGAGAAATAGTTGAATGATTCTGTGGGTGAATGTGTGTAGGTGTCACTGGCAGCTCCAGCGATCTGCAGCAGCATGTTGTTCAAACGGTCTTTGAATGACGAGCAACAGAGAACACCGGCATCACCATGATAATCCCTAAATATACATGGCCGGGCAGTGGAGCGGGACTGAAGCCAGAGAAAATGCATAACCCGGGGCGGAAGGGGCGGATATGCATAATCATGCTATAATGTGTGCGGACTATCCGGATCACAGTATGGGCGGTCACTACGCTCTGATTTTTAACACATTGCAAGTGTGGGCCCTTGTTGGGCGTCTAGGGCCTGGAGCTTATCATGGCTTCCGAATCACACCGAAATAGCGACACTGTGATTGGTGGAGATCTCGGGAGAATCCACCAAGATCAGCCAAGCTGTACAGGGCTGTGCGGTTTGTCTGCAGACGATCGGCAGACGATCTGCCACTGGTCCACCGACCGAATTTCAGCCCGACTGAAATAAATAGTTTCGGTTTGAATTTCAACTCCAGCTAATATGCAGACCGAAATCTATTCTTTCAGTTGCACTGAAATGAGACACGAAATCCGGGATTTCGGCGCCCCTTTCAGCGCACCTGAAATGCTAGGTTTCAGTCACACTTTTGTTTGTACTGAAACGGTAAGTCTCGGGTTACAACTTCGGTGCATCTGTTTTGCAATCTGACTCTTGGCATTTCAGCTACATTTCAGCTGGTCCAAAACCCGATTTTATTCTTGTAGTTTAGGTTACAATTTCAGGTGTACCTAAATTAATAGTATGAGAATGTCTTTCGGACAATTTTTTGTTGAACTCCAAAGTTGACATTTAGAGTTAAACATCCGGTCACTGTGATGGATATTAGTTCATTTATTATCTAGCTATATTTTCTATATCCTACATGTACTCAGTAGAAGTTTCTAGACTCTCGGGCATACCTCAGGCAGAGTCAGAGAGAGTCAGAGTATAGCCGCGTGAGGCTATGACTCAGAGGCTGTGTGACTCATATTTGCAGTATATAAATGGTTGGAATCCGTAGCTAGAAATATCCTTCCTTCTTACCATCCTGTCGTATCCACCTGTGCAATACAGTCCTAGTGAACCCTCACTCATCTGTGTGACTAAGTTCTCTCGTCTCGGCTCTAACTCTCATTTACGAGTATCTGATCACGACGCAAGCTCTGATTATCGAATATTCCGTAGGTGAAGTTGCGTTAGGCTGATCATATAAAGGTTCCAGTATTTGAACCTCATATGTGCCTATTCCTGGGTATTTACAGCCAGTAAATTACCTGTTTCTATTACAGTCACGCTAAATTTGGCAATCGTCGGTGTGATTACGGCCTCTCTAACATCTAAAGTATATTTGGTTCGGGTCATCCGTGGGATATTCGAGTCAGTGAAAAGACTTCTAGAAGTTTCTTCGGTTTGATTTCACTCTTTTTCATGCCGCAATACTTCCAAAGTATGAATACATGTCATGAGCAGTCTGCTCCATTTTATTTCCAATGTGGGAGAGACCACAGTAAATTTCTCGAGATTTGCTTACCAATGTAGCTATGTTGTTTGTATATGTTATCGGGCAGCCGCCGTGGAGAGGATAACCCAAACTTCAGTTACTCTGTAACATTACGTTTTTTTTGGTCACACGTCAAAAATATTCAATTTTCTCGGATTTCGATTTTAGTGCCACTACTAGGATTGTTATCCTCGAAACCACGGCTGTGGAGGAACCTGTCATACCTGGCATATGACGAAATATTTGGGCAATCATGTTGCTGTGCCATGTTTGGCTGATCGTAAGACGCGTGTCGGTCCCGTGACCACACTCAATGGGACCCACAAGGACCTATACAATCCGCCCACAGTGATATTAATCGAAAGAAAATATACAGCTGAGCAAAGAGTCCAGACAATCCCAGGACGGCTTCCCCGGCGAGATAGCAGGATCTTAGTCGCGGGATGGGTATCAGCACCTATGCAGCCACTTGAAAGTCGAATATTTGACGGAACCGCAGGAAATATACACTTTGCATAGGCGTCCGGGCAGAGGAGTGTTTACTGAGCTTATTGGAAATCGAGGTTTCCTGAATACCCGGTGATCCAGTCGTGCCCGGCAGCTTCCCCATCGATAACGATTTGGCGACTTGCGACCATCTCAAACGATCATATGTCAAAATTCCAGCCCGAGAACAAGGGCGGGAAACAAAGGCAAGGCGGTTGAAGACTGACCGCAAGCGCTGGAAAAATTTTAAGCCGCCATCTCAGCTCCTGGCGTCTTCAGGCAGTGAGCTCCTAGAGTGCCACTCTTCCACTGCAGTCCGGTACTTAGTGTTTTGGGCTGCCAGCAGCCAAATAAATACGAAATACAGGCTACGCATCGCAGGGGAACGATATAAGTATCTTCCATGATGCATATCCCCGACCGGTAGCAAAGCAGGCCCAAGGAAGAACAACAAAGCGCGGGTCCCAGCACTGCATCAACCCGACAAAGGAACGAAGCTATCACGATCATTTCTGACCCAAACAGTAACAATGCGCCAGGACCCCATTGCACCCTTCTTTACCTCCCCTCACCCTCTTCACCATCTCCCCACTCCCCTACCAAAATATCAGACCAACAATCCAGTATCATGGCCCACAGCGACACCCCACTGTCCGGCGGGCGCGCGCTGGTCTTCGAGAATCCCTGCAGCCGGCCTGGCTGCGCCCACATCTTCAAATGCGAGGGCGCAGAGCCATTTAAGCGCCTTGCCGTCCTCGTAGCCCAGCACGCCCCACACTGCGTCGGGCGCAATGTCGGGTAAGCTGTCGCCCGCCTGCGCCACTTCGCAGCGCCACTGATACAAAGATTCAGTGCCACCCATCGCTGTGACACGGGCTGGGAGCCATCGGACGCTGTACTGGACCGATTCTACCAGGAGGACGACCCCGCTATGTATCATAATTTTGGGTGCGTCCCACTCCGCTCGCGAGTTCCTATGCCACCCTGCTGACCTCCGCGCCAGCCAATGCCGTGTCATCGATATTGTTCAAGACTGCATGAAGTGTGGTACTCACCACCCCGAAGACAACGTATGCGACACCGACTTCGACGTTCCGATGTATGAATTCGAAGACGAGAATCCCCTCGTTCTGGGACGCAAGAAAAAAGCTGCCCGCAAGTCCCGCGCGAAGGGCGGCAATGCCTCCTCGATGATAGTAATCGACTCACCTTCACTCCTGCCGGCCTGCAAGAAGAAGGGTGCCCGCACGCAGGCTCAGCGGCGTGCCATCCTCAATGGTGACCCGTGGACGCTCTCAGTGGCGCCGCACCACGTCGTCTGCAGAGGCTGTAAGAAAACCATCAAGCTAGACGCACGCTCGCTGTATTACCCCGGTCTTTGGGAGAAACACCGCGATCGGTGCGAAGGGGTGAGCAATGTCCGTGTACAGGTCAGGATGCCGTTCGCCCATGCTCGAATGTTGTTCTCTGACGCGGATCGCTAAAGAAGGAAAGCCCATGCTCGGTCGGCGAGTCGAGTACTGAGGACTACCGTCCGTCCGTAGACGCCAAAGGATCGACTGGCCTCACGCCGCGCAAGTCCTGTGCGCTTTCTATGATCGGTGTCACTGTATGTTACTGACACGCCCTCCACAGAATACAGGGAGGAGACGGTATAACCGTAACGGCCAAACTCCATCGTATGTAGACTACGCTGTATTATCTCGCGAAGTGTATCCATCACCGTGAGTGAGACGGCCTAGCGTCGTGCCGCACCTTCGGGCGCGGATCTCTAATTTGTATGGCTGGGATCTGCACCGGAACTTGAGGATGCGGTTTCCGGTGAATTTCCACTGAGAGCATTCCTGCCATACGTGTCGATTCAGATCGGAGTGAACGGATTGCGCCCGTCTCATGCAAGATTAACAAAATAGCTGAGAGATCAGTCAGCTAACAAATGAACGTCCGATATATCTGGAAAGAAACCCCAGAGCCAGACATATCAAGAGCTACGCTTATGATGAAGGTCGACAGACTCTGGCAAGACTCTTCTGTACACGGAGCAGTGGCACCAAGTGTACACCGTAAACCTCCGACGATGTCTTGATGATGCCCGGGCTCGGAGACCTCCACACAAAGATGCCAGATCAAATGGAAGATTTAGTTCCAGCCGCACACTTTGGTCGTCGTCGCAACACTTTGAGGTTGAAATCTGGTTAGGACGAGCGTGCAGAGTCCGGGCTGTGATGGTACACAGCTACCCAGGCCACCTCATCCATCACTGTTACTAGTAGCATAACTTCGCTGCATAAGCGCCAACAAAAAAACAAGGCCATCGTGTCCCCAACCACCATCCAAAGACATTTCTAGCAAAACCTCTCCCTATCAGTAAGCAGGGAACCGTTAGACTGTTGAGCTCTGATTTTTTATTTTCATTTTTATAAGCAAAAAAATCAGCGTTTTCTCCCCCGGTGGCCGTGCTCGACGTTGACATGTTGTATCTACCTCCGAGTCAGTAGTGTTCAACATAAATTTCCCTCTCCCTTGTTCGATATCTTCTTTTAAACCAGTCTCCCATCCACATGTCCAACCCAGCAACGGATAGTCTGAGTCCATTCGTTTCCTCACCGAAAAATTAGGTTGATCCCAACATGATGTCAACTCGTGAGAAACCTGCGCCAAAATGAGCGACAATTGCCACAGGGAAAACCCGACCCACCACAAAATGAACTCGCGTTCTTGACTCTACTTGGAGGAGGTCTTCTGAAGACCTTCGTCCTTCTTCTTCGCAGCCTTATCGTCTGCGGCAGCCACTCGGTCCTCAGGTTTCTTGACACTCAGACACGGATTGCCAGGCGGGGCTCCCCTTGGGCCAGGTTTCGTTTTTGCTTTGTAGGTGTCTGTTATCCCCCCCATTGTACTGCTGAGCGTGGAGGCCAAAGGAATGTGGAGGTCAAAGGTATGATTGGCCAAAGCTGTAGACCCGATGCCTTTTATACTCGCTCCGACGCACCGCCACACGCCAATGATTCGGAGATGTCTGCGCTTCGGAGCTACGTACGTCTACTTCACAGCACCATTACCTGTGCTTCCGGAATGAAGTCGCAAATTTACCGTGATAGGCGCTGTTGGTGATTCGACCTCGGTTGAAGTCAGTCACAGTGATTCGAGTGCAGCATGTTCAACACGACGCGTGAGACTCGGTTGCAGACCGCAGACGGGCGTCTCGCTTAGTCGGCGAGTTGTCATTCCGAGCTACCTATCATGCGTATGGCACAAACCTCGTATTATGGGCCGCTTAATACGGACGGCATCTCCCGAGACCAGTCTTAAAATATTTGGAGGATCAGCGGCGGAGAGGGTAACAATTGATTCATCTTAATGAAACCATCCGCAAGACACGGGTCATGTAAGGGTACTAAATTGCCGTTGCAGGATCACAATTCAAAAATGGAGCTTAGGTGGTCTCAGGAATGCTTGGTGTGCGGAATGTTGATCCTGGATTTTCTTCCTTAGCGGATGAGCTCCCCCCTTCAAAAGTTTCAGCGGACGAGTGTCATATCGGTTCTGCCTAGACAACGAGAACCGGGTTTGCCAGATTTTTCCAGGTGTTCCTTCGGTAACGCTGACACGAGGAACCGACACCAGGTACGTCTCCATCGCAATATGAAGATCATCAGCTCCGAATAGCCTGATTTCCCGCAAAAGAAACCGAAAGGCTGTACGGAAAGTCCACGAAGCGGTGCATGGTCCTCTTGCCTCGGGCGTCGATCTAACTTGCATCAAGATCGGTTCTTTGTCCTGAATCCCTGGACCCTGGGCCTGGCTGGCAATAATGGCCGAGATGAGCCTGCAAGATCAACAATGCATGCTGTTCTCGCTGTGGCCACGTCCGTCTGACGCGGCGTGGGTCCTCGTGGGCGTATTGTGGGGCTTGTGGGGCGTATTTATTAAGAGGGTTGATCAATGAATATTTGCGTATCACGGTGATAGGACTGCGAATACTATGACGGGAATAGCACTTTGGTAACATACAGTTGCGGCAAAAAAAAACTTGTCCCAAGCTGTTTGGGCTCATTTCTTGATCAAATCACTTCAAATAAAATGCTGCCATGACGTTCTAGTGTTTTCATAAGCTTTTAGATAGTTTTCGCAATATCTAATCTCTGTCTTTGACCCGGAATAAAATAAATAAGGGCTTTCTGACAAATCGACTTTGCAGAATCATCAAGTATGCAGAAAAGATGTATACAGCATGAAAGTACTTGGCATATTGGTATTTTAGTTCATGTGGATTCACGGGGATTTGAGCTCAGAGTGTGCAATGCAAACTGGCAACTTTGGCAAGAAATGGGCCAAAATTGCTCAAAATGGCCAACTTGTAGGCTTCAGTGTGAGCTCAAATCCCCATCAATCCACATGAACTAAAATACCAATATGCCAAGTACTTTCATGCTGTATACACCTTTTCTGCATACTTGAAGATTCTGCAAAGTCGATTTTTCAGAAAGCCCTTATTTATTTTATTCAGGGCCAACAACAGAGGTTAGATATTGGGAAAACTATATAAAAGCTCATGAAAACGCTAGAACGTCATGGCAGCATTTTATTTGAAGTGATTTGATCAAGAAATGAGCCCAAACAGCTTGGGACAAGTTTTTTTTGCCGCAACTATAGTTGAGCATGCTCAGAGGGACAGTGAGCAAGCTGTTGGTGCCAGAGCAGTTGTCGTTGAAAGGTTGCTTGAAGAGGATTACTTGAGTTTGGAAGGCAATCAGGGGTAAAGTAAGGCTCTATGGAGAGTCAGCTGTGGCAAAGCGAGTGGAAAGTTGGGAGAGGATGCAGCAAGTGTTTGCAAGTCCCGTAATCCAGAGACGTCGTTTTCTTGACGGTTCTAGCGGTGTCTTACCCTTATAAATTACACGGACTGCGAGATGAACCATCAATTTCAGACCACCAGTGCCATAAAAGCAGTGGTTGAGGCTGCCAAGATGGCGCATCATGATGCGCCATCACTGTTCTACATCAATATTGTAGAAACAGCGGGCAGCAGTCTAAGTTCCACGCGCGAGTGGAAGCACGGTATCTCCCAGAGTGTTTTGATTGGGGAAAAAATCGTGATTGACAGTGGACACGGCGCGGCAAAAATAATAAAGGGGGTGAAGTGGTTATTCCAAAGGCAGCACTTTCTCGATCTCACCCAATACCTTCACCACGGTCTCGTCCGCAAACCGCCGAGAGACAAGCTGCAAACAAAGTGGCGCCCCCGCGAAATGCTTTGGCTCATCTATGAGAGGGTTCAGGAAAAGCAACGGGATTGTGAAACCCGCTCACATCCAGTCGAGAGCTCCATGTCGGCCTCGCTCATCCAGGTCCGACTGCCGGTGTCCTTCGCGTCGAGGGCTGGGTCTGAAAATAGGCCGGTCGGGAACACCGCGGCGGGATAGTCTACGAAGTTCCAAACGTTCGTGTATCTGCTTTCATTTCAGTTGCTACTTGAAGACGAGATATTAGTTGGTACCCCCAGTACTTGGACGTTCCCAACGGCGGCGCTGGGCTTGGACCAACAGGACACAACACGACGTCTACGTTCTGGGCGTTGAAGTGCTCGAGGTAGGCCCCTCGCAGGGCTTCTCTGCGTAAATTCAACTTAACATTACATTAATCATCGATTTCGCGAACGCAGGAGAGGGAGGAGAGGAGGGATACGCACGTCCCAGAGCTCGTCCATTGTATGATCCTTCACCGTCGGTCGTGTGATCACCCATTCTGTCAATGGAAGGATCGGTTCTCCAGTCACAGCTGCTCTCTCTCGTATACGCGCTCCCCCATCGACGAAATAGAGCTCGTGCTGTACACCGATTGTCAAGCCACGCGGAAATGTTAGACGTTCTCATGCTCACCGCTAATTCAGAAGCCTGAAGATGCTTGAACGGTTCATATTCCACGATTTCAAACGCCGCACTTTTGGACAAGGCATCGACGAGCATCTTCAGCGCGCGCCGGATAGGCGGCTGAGGGAGGACAACGCCATCATGCCACATTACGCCGAGGCGAATGCGCCCGTCGGAGCCGGACCACGGTGGGGACGTAGAGATCCGCCATGGAAGGGGGACCAGATCGTACTCGCAGAGCCACGGCTTGGATCCTAGGACGACTGAGAACCACATATCCAGGTCGCGGAGGCTGCAGGATTCAGAATACTATACTATACGGTGTCCGGAAAACTGTTTAGTGCGCTCACCTGCGACAAATGGGGCCGAAGGTTTCCACGATGGAGTTCGCACCGGGTTGAGGACCGGATCCAGCGCCTCGAGGGATACGCAGTGTTGTCGGCTCTAGAATGGGAAACAAACAACACACGGTCAACTCATCCAACAGCGTCGATCGAATGCATCAAACTAACTTAGCGTCCATAATCCACATGCAGCGCTGGGGCTGCGCAGGCTGCCGCCAATATCGCTGCCAGTGCCCAGCGGAGAGCCCCCAAACGCGATCAGGGCGGAGCAGCCGCCAGAACTGCCGCCTGCCGTCAATGCAGTGTTGTACGGATTCATCGTTTGGCCCCAGAACGAGTACGTCTCGAGGTGCATGGCTGATTGGGGGAGATTGGTTTTGCAGTAGAATACTAAGAGGGGATAGTATTAATATGTGCAAGAAACGCCCAGTGAAGGAACCCTACTTGCGCCCGCATTGTACAAGGCCTGCGCGATGCTGCCGTGACTGGAGGCGGGAGGCTCTAAAGTATCACCGGAGAATCCCGAGGTAGATTTGCGGCCTGCTACGTCCATATGGTCCTACAGCAAGGATGAGTTGTCTCGCAAAACAATTTGAAAGCTTTGACCTTGATGCTGATGGGTAAGCCTTGAAGAGAGAAACGATAAGTATATGGAACGGCATCAAGAATCGGCGAACCATGCAATGGACCCACGAGATTCCCGGTCTTCTCGTAGAAATCATCAAGCTCTTTTGCTCGCACCAGAGCCGCATCAAGGAAGAAGTCCGTCAGGCAAGATAACAGCTGGTGCGCGATTGCCGCCCGTTTCCCAAATGCCGTGACAACTTCAACTGCAGTCAGCTCCCTCCGTTTGATGCATTCAAGAATCTGAGCAGATTCATGTCAGAGAATCGCCCGGTATTCCTATGGAGAAAATGGGGCGCACTGCCGTTGCATCGCTAGTAGGAGACGTCACATTGAGTTCCTCTGCGGTCAAGAGTCCCGAGGACTCTGCAGCGGAGCGTACGTCCGATCCAGCTGGATAATTGGCAAGAAATGACGGTGACAGGCGGAGAGAAGGCGGGATGCGTGCATCGCGCTCCGCGACTGCGTCCAATGCCACCTACACGGTAGTTAGGCAGAGCCGCTGTGGGTCTGAGAGGAGCGTACCTGGGGCCAGCTCATAGCAGAGGACATGAAGATGGATGTAGCAAAGCGGCCGGACGCTTGAGCGTATACATATCTGGATCCATATATATATTCGTGATACGTGGCAGTTTGGGCGATAAGCGCGCCAGTGAAGTAATTCCCGTCGGTCCGGAAGACCAGAAAGAAGTGCAAAGGTAACGAGCTCAGATATTCACATCTGGAAGCCTGCGCAGATTTTGCTACTGGCTCTTGGAATTACTAGACCACGCCTAGTGGGCTTCTAGATGCATCATGCTGATTCAGGCGTCGGAGGGCTCGGGTTATCGGGAAAGGGATGGGCTTCTTATGGGCTTCGGCTGTGCGAAGAGTTCGAGCGCATTGGAGTGGGAGAAAAACGGTGTTTGTCCTTGAGTGGCAGATGGATGTTCTAGATCGCTTCAGCAGCAGTCAAGATTATTCGTCGACCATCACTCGAAAACCAGAAAAACACGAATTCTTTAGGCTTTTTCTTGTAGCTGCAGTTTGTACTTACGGATGTATGTTACTCCGACGAGTAGTCAGAGTGTATCCGCGAGGAATGGCGCAATTTTTGAGAATTTGATGGCGCGCCAGAACATCCGGGTTAACGAGACAGGCACTTTGGCGTGTAATTTTACCTACCTTTCTACCTACCCGACGGGTCGATGGTTGTCAATTATTGTACTAGACATACAACGTGGAACCATCTTTGCTGTGCTCAGCATCAACCCTACATTATTCGCAAGAAGAAGATGTTCAACAGCTATAATTTTTGGGTGCCTGGGTTGTGCCTGGGTCCTTGTTTTATCGCTTAGGGCGCCCAGCTTTCTATTTTATGCCGAAAACGTGGGTTGCCGAGACAAACGGTGTTCCTGCAAGTTGATGGATGATCATCGAATGAATACACTCGACATCTGACAACACCATTCTCGCTGTCGAGCCAAGGCACAGCATTATAAGGTCTCCATGTGCGTTAGAAGGGATAACATTATCCTTCAACCACCCCTCAATTTGTGCAACTAACAGAATTCTCCTAAAGGATACGATGGACAACAGCTTCCCGCCGCGTTCTTCGGTTCTCGACGAAGTAAGCCATGGCTCGCTGCCTGATTATAAAGCAAAGTGGCTGACAACTTACTCATAGGATTCACGTGAGCAGGCCGAGCTCATGCACTTGGCGGACAGCATCTTAAAGAATTGCATGGCTGAAAGCAATATTGCGGATTTAAATACAGCCATCTACCTCCTTGGACACGCAGCCCATACCTGGCTTGATAAAAGTCCGCAGAGTTCAAAATGTGTGGATCTCCTGGTCACAGCCTTGTTGACGCGATTCAGCTACACTAGTCAATGGGAAGATGTCCGGGTTGCCAGTCTGTTTCGTCTTTGGATGCTGCAGGGTAGCTTACCTGATCATACCCTACAATGGATTCTGAGACATACAGCTGTGCGTAGAATTTCCCAATATCATCAACATTTGATAAATTTCAGCCACAGGAAGAGACCTCAGAGATCAACGACAATCCTTCTGACATGATGAGTTTGGCTGGCTCCATTGTTGCTGGCTTTCATCAAACTGTGGCCTTGTCAGACCTGAACACTGTCATTTTGCTCTATCAGGAGGCTTTACTGGCGAGGCAGTCATTTGGCCCAGAAAACCCAAAAATAATCCGCCAACTTGCCAATGCACACCTTATTCGATTCCGTTTTACCGGTGATATGCAAGAACTGCATGAGTCTTTGTCTTTGTTACGGCACCTTCACATCGAGCACCCAAATCAGGTATCATGCCTTTGTGCTGCGCTTCTCGCTAAACCAGAGACCACAAATATACTGGAGGCTGTTCGTTTAATTCAGAAGGCATCGAAATCAGACAACGAAACCTTGCAATTGGCTCAGACTGGGGCCGATTTTTTGCAGGTTTTCCGGCAGTCTGGAAATGACTTGGACATTGATATGGCAGTCTCAACGTTGAAGAGATCTGACATTCAATTATCGTGGGGACATTCGAGCCAAGCAACCCTCAAGGACAGTCTAGCCAGTGCATTACATGAGCGGTTCAAAGCAAGGGTTGACTCAGCAGACCTTGACAGCACTATTGAGTTACACTTTGAAATGTTAGGTTTGGAACCCGAAGACCGCCTAGATTGTAGTGGCTCCAGACACAGCTTGGCTACTCTACTTTATGAACGGTTTGAGAGAGGAGGTGAACGGTCAGACCTCGATACTGCTATCACGCTGCTCAATGAAGCAGTAAGGTTGCGACCAGCCCCCCATCCAAATCGTGGCACCTCTTTGACCAACCTAGCTGGTGCACTTACTGTGCGATTTCAAACAAGGGGTGAACCTGTGGATCTTGACCGGGCCATTATATTGTATCAGGAGGCACTGGAATTCATCCCAGCGCTCCACCCAACCCGCGGCTCGTGTCTCAACAATTTCGCTGCTACGCTTCATGAACGCTTTGAAATGAGAGGTGACCCAGTAGACCTTAATGGTGCCATTGATATGTACCACGAGGCACTAGAGCTAGTACCTGTTCCTCATCCGCACCGTGGCCCTGCGATGACCAACCTGGGTAATGTGCTTTGCACACGATTTGGAATAAGGGGCAAACCAGCAGACGTTGACAATGCCATTGGGCTGTACCGTAACGCACTGGAACTATTACCTGCTTCCCACCCCCACCATAGTTCTACTCTGTACAACCTAGCCAACGCACTCTATGACCGCTTCCGGATAAGCGGTGACCTGGCAGAGCTCGATAGTGCTATTGGGCTACAGCACAAAATACTGGACTTGCGACCAGCTCTTCACCCAGATCGTAGCTCCTCCCTGAATAGCCTAGCCAATTTGTTTCAGGAGCGTTTTGCGATTAGAGGTGAACCAGAAGATCTTGATACTCCCATCTGGCTGCTCCATGAAGCTGTAGACTTGAAACCAGCTCCCCACCCAAATCGTGGCACATCCTTGGACAGCTTAGCCAATGCACTGACCTCACGGTTTGAAATAAGAGGTGATCCAGCAGACCTTGACAGTGCCATTCATCTCCGCCGTGAAGCTCTGATTCTGCAACCGGATTTCCATGCCCGTAGCTCCTGGTTGAACAATCTTGCCTCTGGGCTTTCTCAAAGATTTCATATGAGGAGGGAGCCCACAGACCTTGACAGTGTCATAGATCTGCACAGTGAAGTACTGAAGCTGCGTCCAGTTCCCCACCCTGACCGTGGTGACTCCCTGAGCAATCTAGCTTCGGCGCTGTCTGATCGGTTTGAGACAAGAGGTGAACCAAAAGATCTTGACAGTGCTGTTGACCTATACCATGAAGCACTGTATCTGCGTCCAGCTCCTCATCCTAGGCATGTTCACCATCTCCACAACTTGGCCACCGCACTTCAAGTACGATTTAGAACACGGGGCGATACAGCAGATATAGACAATGCTTTGGGGTTTCACAGCAAAGCATTAGATTTGCAACCAGTCCCCCATCCAGACCGCGGCGTCTCTCTGAATGGCTTAGCAAATGTATATCGACAAAGATTCCAGAAGTGGGGGAAACCAAAAGATATTGAGAATGCTGTGAAGTTGTACCGTGAAGCTCTGGATGTTCTGCCACCCTCCCACATCTACTATGGGTTGTCCCTTAGCAACAGTGCACTTGGATTAATTCAAAGCTACGACAAATCTCTAGAGTCCCATCACATGGAGGAGGCTATTGTTACCTACCGTCGAGCAGCCTCGCATGTGTCTTCCTCCATTTCCCATCGATGTAAGATTTCAGCAACATGGGCCAGAGATGCTGATAAGAGAAAGCATGCCTCGGCTTTGGAAGCGTATGAAACCTCTATTGGATTGCTCCCCCAGCTGGCTATGGTCGGCTTGAACATTGATTCACGCCAAAGAGCAATGACATTGGAGAGCAATATTGGCCTAGCAATGGATGCTGCTGCCTGTGCCTCCAGGCTGAATGAGATGGGCAAGGCTGTTCAATTTCTTGAGGCAGGGCGCTCCGTTTTTTGGTCACAGGCACTGCAACTACATGTACCTTTGGATGATCTTCATGCTGCCCATCCAGAGTTGGCAAAGAAAGTGTCTGATATGGTGAAGGAATTTGAGCATGGATCTCATCGGGAAGTAACCTCCAGTCGTATGTCATCACGCCACCACGAGGAGCACATGGCTCTTGATGCTGAAGACAGACACTATCGTGAGATAAATTCAGACTGGGTTCAAGCTCTTCATGATGTGCGAGAGCTGCCCGGCTTTGAGGGTTTCCTCCAGCCGAAGCGATTGGAAGAGTTAAAAGAAGCAGCGAGACATGGGCCAGTGATTATCCTCAATGCAAGCAGACCTTGCACCGCATTCATTTTGAGCTTATCCGAAGATGTTCAGCGTATAAATCTGGAGAATGTAACCAGGCACGGGCTAGAACTTCTCGTTAAAATTCTTCGCGCATCGCTCTCTGGCTCTGAAGTTCAGATCAACCAAGTTATGCAAGACATTTCGACGAGGGAAGCCTCAACGGAATTACCAGATCTCCAAAATCGACTCTTGGGGAAACGAGAAAATTCTGATCATTACAGCCCCGACGAAGTTCTCAAGGACATATTAGAAGCACTTTGGACTTTGGTTGTCCAACCAATTTTCCGTGCCCTCGGATTGAAGGTAAGGCAGACGCCAGTGCTTGGATTGCTTAATTCTGACAGCATTGAAGAAAACAGAAAACCCCGGTCGATTGTGGTGGTGTCCTACAGGAGCATTCAGTTTCCTTCCGATCCATGCTGCTGGGCTTTACGATGGAGGCATCGACGCAGAATGTGTCTCCGACTACGTGATTTCCTCCTATACACCCACTCTGACCTCCCTGCTCAATCCACCCACCGGGACTGTTGCACTATTCAAGATGACCGCATTGATACAGCCAAATACACCAGAATGCTTGCCTTTGCCAGGCACCGAGGAAGAACTGACAAGGATTGAGGACCAGGTCCCTCAACAGTGGCTTAACAGCCTTGGTCGGACTTCCCAAGCCACAGTGGAGGCTGCACTGGTTCATCTGCGGGAATCATCGATTGTTCACTTTGCCTGCCATGGCATCCAGGATCGGAAGAACCCTTTGGATAGCGGCCTGCTCCTCACCGATGGCCGACTCAAAGTCTCCGAGCTCATGCGCGCAAATGACAATGTGAACTCACAGCAGAAGAACATGACTCTGGCATTTCTGAGTGCCTGTGAGACAGCAAAAGGCGATGATAAAGTCCCAGACGAAGCGATGCATCTCGCCGCGACACTGTTGTTCGCGGGATTCCGGGGAGTTGTTGCAACGATGTGGTAAGCTATTGTTATTGCATGAGCGAGTCAATATACCTGACCATCCGCCCAAAGGACAATTGCAGATCCTGATGGTCCTAAGATAGCGGACACATTTTATGCACATTTGTTCAAGGGTTGCACTGCCAATGCGGAGCCTCCTGTGCTTCCTGATCTTAATGAGGCAGCCGAGGCTCTTCATGCTGCTGTTGTGAAGCTGCGGGCCGATCCAAATGTTTCATTCAAACGCTGGGTGCCCTTTGTACATTACGGCTTATAAGCCTTGCACGTTCGATATGTATAGGGTTCGTACTCAAACGCTCATTTGTCCCTGCAATCAAGTACATAGTATAAAGTAGGATAATGCCAATGGAAAGCGACTGGGGAACTGATTTATTTCGCTGTCCTCGGCACTGAATGTCATGAATATTTTTCTAATCCCCGGGGATGAATGCTTTGCTAATTCAGTATTCCGTGGGCATGCTATGATTTATCTGCCGCGACTATGGAGCTGTCTACGTACTGACGACGAATTTATCTAAATAGGATACGTGAAGCACCATTCTCTGGACGCCCCGCAAGCGTATAGTGCTGAGACAGGTCGAAACGAAATGATGGAAAATGAAAGCAGAATGATATCCGGCTCCGGAAACGATTTCAGACAGATTGGCGTTTGGAGAAAGGACTTGATAAAGGCATGAGCCATATACTTGGCGATATACACAGCTATCGAGAGAGTAACCACTGATATCGGAATACGAAATAATTCACCGTCATCGTCATCCACCGCACCATCCTACAGGATCACCGGCCATGATTATAACACATCAAACATCCAGCACCCACTCCGTCTTCCCCGTCTCCGGTGAAACGACCCCGCGATCGCGCCGCAGCCCACGGATCACGTAAATGCCGCCCGCGACGGCGTCCACGCCGCGATCCAGAAGCAGCTGGACGATGTACGTCGCGACGTGGTACCGTGTCGTCTCGAAGGGCGGGTCGCCGAGAGGGATCGGGGCCGCGGCTCGCGGGGGAAGCGGTGTCGGTGTACTGGGAAGATTGAATGAGGTTGAATGGAAAAGACATGGAATGCGAGACGTACGGCTCGGTCGGAGTAAACATACCCTGTACCGCGGGAGGCGTTATTTAGCCGTATTTTCAGATCCAGTCAGTGGATAAACACACCGCATAAACCAGGAGGCTGCAGTCGATAAATCGTGATGAAGAATGAATAATATGGAGATCGGAGTTCACAGGACTCACTAGGGCAGCCCCAATTCGCGCAAGAGATCATGGTGGTATCGTTTCCCAATTGTATAATAATCCGAGTCCAACGGGATCGCATGCGTCGGAGCCCCGTATTCGCTGCCCGCCACAAACGGATCAGCCACCGGCAGAATATAATAGAAACGAATGAACAGAAGCGAATGATACTCACGACGGAACGAACAGCCTCACACCCGCCGCCTTCGCCGCACGCGCCACCGCATCCTGCGCAATAAACCCGGGCAGTAGGCCCGTGTGCGCCACGTCCTCCGACGTCAGCCCTGAGTCGTCGCCGACCGCGCTGAGCACAATGTCCACGCCGCGCAGCGCCGCCTCAAGCCCCGTTTCCTCGCCCGTGTAGTCGATTGCGTGCACGGTGAGATACAGCGTCGGGTAGCGCTCCGCGATGGTGTGCGCTTTCTCGGCGCTCGTCGGGCGCGTGAGGATGCGGATGCGGACGTCTAGCATGTGGCGGTGCTCCGTAAAGGCCTGGAGGAGGAAGGGCCCGAGGGTACCGCAGGCGCCGAGGATGGCGATGGTTGTTGGGGCGGACATGGACATGGTGCGGGTAGGCGCGGATATCGGTCATGACAAGGTGAGGTCAATTTATACCACCGCCCTTGATCTCGGCATCTTGAGCGGGCCGGAAGGAGCGCGATCTGGGGGGACTTGAGTACAGTAGACGCTGGGGCTCTGTTTCATACGGACATACGGAGCGCCCACTGACGATGGAGTCCGTGATGCTTGTCATTTATTATTCGATTATGGTATTCGAGACGGGTCTGGAGCCAACTTGCGAAGGAAATGTCAGGGAATTCCGACCGAATCTTTATGTAGGCCAGAACTTGAGTTACTTGCTAGACAGCAAGGTGGTCAACGACAAAGTGCAGTGAAATTGAAAAAATAGAACGATTCCACCGACATACCGTCAGAGTCAAGGCCACACTGGCAGGAGCACCACAATGCAGTACGGTCGCTACGAAACGCTGGACCCACATAAAGATGTGTGTGGCAAAGAGAGAAAAGAACGACGTCGCAAAGAGAAGACCGAGATGTCACAGAAGTGACGCCGCCAAGTCAGTGACTCGTTCGGAATTTACCGTGATGCCCGAAAGCGGCATTATTCGGTTACCCTTTCGCACGAACTGTGAAATATTTAGTGTTGGGTTACAGAAGGAAACCAAGGGTATATAATAATTCTAGTCATGTCATGGTCTCCTGCGGACATAGGGAGGAGTAATAGAAGAGTATCATGAGAGAAAGCGGATAACCAGCGGGTTTCGCAACAAAACTTTTGAATAGCACAGTGATGTCCCGGGCTTCTCATCGGAACTATCCAAGGAATTAATATAATGTTGGAGAGGCTCCTTTATTGCAGCCAGTGGCTTCTACCTAACTTGGTCATCAACCTGACGGTGAGATGCGGAATATTCGGAAAATTGAACTGTTTATTTGCCAGTTCCGAGGGTGCGAGTCTCGTTGTTCCCGTGTAAGTAACTTCAGGCTGTTGCCTCAGAATTGAAATCATCACAACCGAAATGCAAAGTGGTGCCACGATGGAATGCTCACCAGACCCTATCTCCTAGGTGGATATTGAGCGCTCCTGAACCACGGAGGCCGATGGCCTGTCTTCTGTCGAAATGTTCCCGATAAACTGGTTCAGAAAGGTATTTCTTATTCCGACCCTCCGCTCGCCGCCGGCGAAGACAATGACGTCGCATTTAGCCGTTACCCTATGCAGAGCTGTGGCTGGAGACTGGGCGATCGAAGAGACAATAGACGGCGAAGGATTGAAATTTGGCGCCGCACAGCCGTTGTGGGAAGATTTTCCAAAGATAGAGATCATTGTTCCATTTCCGTCTCTTCACGCAACGTCCTCCCTCCTTCCGAATAGTACTTGGCATCACAAGAACTTCCAGCTAGGCTGGAATCTGCTGGACAGAGACTTACTCAGTCCCAAAAAAAATTGGACTCCACGATGTACCATCGCTGTCCGAATGGGCCAAATATACGCAGCATCGTGTTTTACACACCGAAAAAGTTTGTTTGCTCTGACATGGGAACTCGACAGCAGGGAAGCAGTATGAGGTGCCAGAAACGGCATATACAGCCTTTATATTTGGAGGGAAGGGCGATCGCGCCAAAGATACTTCAGGAGAACAAGCCAAAGACAATAGCCCACAGTACTTCCTCCATAATGCGCGGTGAACATACGACACGCAGGCGGTTCTGGAACATTTCGCCGCCACAGCATACAGAGCACTTATGGAAAGCTCGCTGCAAACGGCGACTCTTGGATGATGGCCGTCTGCTGCGGCAAAGTACGATCATACATGCCAGAATTATAAGCTCGATCATTCGACTGCGCTTCCAACGTGCAGTTCAAAAACAACAACGATAGCAGTTCCTTTGGAACTTCGGCCCGCTTTTGGCATTCCAAGCTGTAGAGAGAGTCAGTAGTTAAGCCTCGCATGTCGCCTTTCTAAGGGACCCGTTCCACCCGCAGGAGCCATCGTGTACCCTTTCGCTCTCTCGCCACAACATAGCTTTGCGCGACATTCCTGTGAGTGTTGATGGTTTCCTCCACGTAGTTCGTGGAACGAACACTTACTTTCGCTGCCCAGGAACGAGTTCAAACTCGATAATTCGTCTCCCGACCATATAATTCGCACGCGCAGTATTCCCGTGAGTGCTGATTACCCGCGAACCTAGTTGACATATACTGAGTACTGAGTCTCCATTCTCAGCAGATATACACTATCGCTCTGTATGACGTCCGCTACCGAGATCACCGCTTTCGTTGTGGCTCTCGCCGCACTTGTGATTGCACTCTTTCAGGTCATCCAACAATACATGGCGAGTTCGATCCTCCGCTCCAAAGTCGGGCGGGCAGCCATTGGCCCTTGGGCCAAACGAAATCGCCTTCGGCTCAACCTTTCGGAATTCAAAATCCGACAGGAATATCTCGAACCCGTCCTCACCTGGGAGAGGGTTGTTGCATGTCTTCGTGCTCAAAAGATCGCGGAGCAATTATTCGTAGCTTCCTTACAGGACAGGTTTCGTGTCGGCACCTCCAGCGGCGTCGCAATTGGTGCCCGCGGCGCCCGTTATTCACGACCCCCACAATTACACTTAACTCGACCCGGGGATGAAGCTCAAGAAGAGGTGTCCCTGGCCTCGTTATCGTGGGTGGATCGTATGGCCGTGAAGAAACACAGCAAAATTCTGGCCAATCTCTACAACGCTCGTCACGCTGTCTCCATAGCCAGTTGGAGCAACATGATGGCCACACTCGTGGGGAATCAATTGTATCTAGCAGGTTCCACATCATCGGATCCAGACGATACAGCAGTTCGCTTTACCCCTCAATCTCTGTCTTACCGTGACGCAGACACCATTCCATCCACTCTCGATAACCCGCTAATGGCAGTTCATTTCACAAACCTTATCTCTGTCGGTGCCGCTCTAGGTATGGAGGTGCGAAGCTACAATTTGCACATGCCGGCCCTCCATATGAGCGGACAATACTGCAGCATAGTATCGCAAGAGCACAGTGGAGTCGGTATAATTGCTCGATACACATATAGTCCCGATCATGTACATCACCTCCAGACCTGCACGCCGGGTGAGGTCGATAACCTGGTCAAGATAGCGAAGGGATACCTTCGCATCGGCGATGCTGGTGCTCACATGACCGATTGGGGATATAACTCCGTCGACGCCCTCTTTAGTATCCTTGAAAGCAGGGCAGGAACAGAGGACTGGCATCAAATGGAGGTCGGGGAGCAGTTCAGACAGCAGTGTGAAGGCGACGCAGATATCCAGTGGGGTGAACGTTGGAGTCGACCAGCGACTACTCGCGTGGGTTTCTTGTTGACCCATTGCGGAAATCCGGCAGTTGCAAACAGTTTCCCACATTCCCTGCTCAATGAATGGCCAATCACGGACCGAGCTTCCGCCAGTCGAGCCGCATACAAATTGATCGACGACGGAATAGGCATCATTGAAGCCCCGCGGGATTTACCTTCATCGTTGAACTCGGCGGATGTTGTCATGAACGAATATAAACTGGCGAACAACTGGGGTGCAGAGCATGGCGGTATTCGAGGATGGAGCATGAGTAGCGGAGCCGAGTTTGTGAAGCGGGTTAGCTGTTGTTGGAAGGTCGATAGCCAGGCCGAGCCGGTGCCTATTCTGTGGGATCTCCGACCCCTACTGCAGCAGGGCGATCTGAGCCCAGAATGGGGGAGGACATATACCTCCAACCGGAAAAGATTCAGCGATGAGCAGAGCGGTTGGAAGGCGGACGCGATCACCCTCTGCTGGATTCAATGCATGATGCTGGACACGTGGATTGCCCGACGAGTGGATTTGCTGATGTTAGGTGTCACGGACGAAGCGTCTGTTCCGGTTGACTCGGCGACCGCCAAGGATTTTGCCAGGAAAGCTGTCGAAGGCGGAGACAAGTCTAAAGGGAAAACAACGGGATGGAAACGATGTCGCGGGGTATTTATTCGACACTACCTTGCGCGACTTGCAGATGGCATCATCGTGGTAGAGGGCAGACCTCAAGTTGGCGTGAGCTGTATGTCTCCTGGGGGTGGAATGGGTGCAACCGGTTGGGATGGAATGCCAGTGGGAACCCCGGACGACTGGGCCGCACTGGACGCAGTGTTGAGTCTCCGCGCGGTGGTGATGGCGACAAGATTGGAGCTCATGTACAACACAGACGTGTTTCTTGAGCTTCTGGAGTTCGACCCAATGATTCGCATGGCCTGACATGAATTTGATACCGTTTTCTGAGTCGTATTTCTCTGTATTCCTTCACGAGGCTGTGGAATTGTATGTGTTTTCTGGGATCTGTAATGCAACACCGAGAGTCGAGCCTTCAGGGATATCTCCATGGTAAGAGGTTGGTAAGACAGACTGATGTTGACCCCTGACAGTTATAGGTGGGGAAAAAAAAAACAAGGTCATTAGTCCGATTGAACTGGCAGCATCTAACGACACACCTTCTGTCTCATCCGAGTTTGGCAGTGCCCACCTGGCTATCGGCAATGTGCAGCGGAATGCCGACACGCCGCGCCGAATTGAGATAAGTCCAGCACGCGTGAAGAACATTAGACTTGTGACAATGAACACGAAGATGGAGAACCCGGCCAATGCGGATGGTCCCAGCTGTGCACGCCGGAGGTCAGTCATCAGCGCGAATGCAATGAGAGGATTAGCAGCGAAATGGATAAATAGCACGCACCTGAGTTAGCAGGATAATGAGGCAGATAGCGACTGTGTGGTCCGCGTTCAAAAAAGAAAAGAAAGTTTACACGCCTTGAAGCGGGGCAGTCCGTGCTGGCCGCAATAACGTATCTCTTTGGAATTTATACGCGGATGAATGACTTCTTACCAGCGTGCTAAAAATACCACAATACTTATATCAGACTGTGTTCGGATGGAAATAATGTATGCGTGCACTCACAAACCACTGTGAACATGCGTCGATACGGCTAACCTGTGTTCAGGATCAGTATTCCATTCGGCCGCGTGAGAGGACACAAGAGAACGAACGTCGGTCGAAATAAAATTGAGGATCTTGGAGTTTGTGAGAGTTACGCGGTCCTTGCCGGTGAGACGGACGCCACGCTTGTAGATGCAGGTCGTCAGCGCCGCGCGGACGGCGACGCCTGTGGCCGTACTTCTGTGTAAGAACTGCACGGGACAGTCAGTGATATGACTCGGTGCAAACAAAGAAAACGCACCTGGTGCTGAGAGACACTTGCCAGCAGCACGATGCCGATGAGTCCAAACGCCATCGCGACCCTCCTCCCGGTGGACGGGAGGTCCCCGCCTGTCTCCTGCGCCGCCGCCCTGGCCTTCGCAAAGTAGATAATGGCCTGTACCGCAGTCAGCGATCACGTTCTGCATTGGCAAGCACGACGATAAAATGAATACTTTCACTAGAACAGGGCCCATAAGCTGGCCCGTGTCTCCGATGACCTGCGCACTGATTAGCCTCCCGTCCCACGAGTCAAATATCGGAATCGGAATCGCAAAACAATAAAAGAACTAAACGCAGAAGACGTGGCCGAACACATCGTTGAGCGCCCACGCAAAACTCGCCTCACGCCTCCCCCCCCGCCTCCCCCCATCGCACCACTGCTTCTCCACGCGGCGGTTACGGCCGCCAAGTGCCATGATATTCCACGCTAACAGCTAGCGTCCACGCTAACAGTTAGCGCAACGGTGGATTGCTGCGCCCATCCGCCAGTCCCACGTTCCGCTCGTCAGCAGACTTGACATGGCGCGCCCAGCCAGCGTCGAGTTTCTCCGCCGGGAGTAACTTTCCACGGATCGGTCGCTTGTAGGGTGCGCTGATATCCGAGTAGCGAAACCTCGTTCTCGGCCTGACCATCATTGGGATTATCCAGTGGTAAGCAATCATAAATTGTGAAACCACAGAACCGAGGGTGGTACCTTGGGTCGTGATATAGAGGGGGGGGGGGGAGGGGTCGTTGCCGAAACGAGAAGGAGCCGAAGGAAAAGGGGGGCGTAGCCAATTTATTTTGTGAGAATCAAACGTCGCAAGCGGGAATGGTGCAACTAATATTCAAAAGAATCAAGAGCCAGTACGCGTACCTGTCCTCGAGCCCGCCACTCGATTGGCCACACCATTGGCCAAACACACTGAGTCTGTACAGCACCTGCTGAGAGTAGGCCTTCCATGGGCACTGGCCAAGCCCAGACGCTTCAGATGCCATCGCGCTCTGAAGCGCACGGGCTCTGCTTCAAGCGCGCATACTGTGCTGGGATTGCCAGAGACAGAGAGACCTAGAGTCGGAGTAGTTAACCCTAGAGGAATCCGTACGAACTGGGCCAGGGCGAGCAGCGACGGACGAGTATGGTGACGCAGTGAAACTTTGGAATAGCACAGTGATGTCCCGGGCTTCTCATCAGAATTATCCAAGGAATTAATACTGGGATCAGAAATGTTGGAGAGGCTCCTTTATTGCAGCCAGTGGCTGCTACCCGGGCGGGAGTCGGAGTTCGGGATAATGAGCTCAAAGATCTGATCCTCACTCTGCTCACGGATATTGCCCGGGCATCCATCCTCGGCCCTTGAGGAATAGGTAAAACGACATTAGCTATGGCTGCCCTGCATCATCAAGCCATAGCAGAGAAATACCCCAGCAGACATTTCATCTCATGCGAGTCCGCTAACAGTTGTTCCGAATTTGGTGAACAATGTCGGTTTGCATTTGGGGTTGGAGACCTCGAGGCAGCTCTCAAAGCTCATTTTCCACCACTTTCGACAGTGTCGGGCATGCCTCGTTGTCCTCGACAAATTTGAAACTCAATGGGAACCGGAGGAATCTCGTGGGCCGATTGAGAAATTTACATCCTTATTGGCAGATATTCCAACCCTTGCCTTGATGGTTCGTCCGCCTGGTTTCTCCTTCTTTCTTTCATCGCCAACGTTACCCTGATAGATCACGATGCGAGGGGCTGAACGGCCGGGGAAGGTGAAGTGGAATCGACCATTTCTGCCTCCACTTGAACCTCTTGCTCCTTCAGCCGCACGCCAAATATTCTCTGAAGTCGCTGATGAACCCAGCCGGGAAGAGGAATCAGCCCTCAGTATCCTACTCGATATATCCCTCTGGCAATCAGCCTACTGGCCAGCATAGCGTCGTATGAAGGTTATGTGGGCACTTTGGCTCGCTGGCAGATTGAAAATACTGCTCTCCTTTCCGATGGTCATGACAAACGGTCAAATCTCGAGAAATCGATCCGCCTTTCGCTTGGGAGCCCACGCATCTCGTCATCCCCACATGCAATGAATCTCATCTCTTTGCTTTCATTGCTCCCCGTTGGAATACGGGCAGAGGACGTAATAATAAGCCAGGTTCTGATTCCTGATGTTCGTTTCTGGCAATCATGGCTAGTCCGTACGTCCCTGGCATATATTGATGTCAAGGGACGTACCAGAACATTGAATCCCATTCGGGAATACATCAGGCGTGTCCATCCGCCCTCTCCCTCCGTCTCTCGCCCTCTTCGCATATATTTCCAGGAGCTGCTTGAAGTTTGGAGCTCGACGCAACAACTGGCTTCTGGCAATCTTTCTCCGGATCTCATCGCATATGTTGGTAACATCAATGAACTCATGCGTCACTGTTTATCGACGGACCTGGATTCAGCTTGCATGGAAATTGCGAATGGTATCATTACCCTAGATAACTTCTCGGCAACAATGGTGCAGGGTCACGGTCCACTCCTCCGACTGGTTCCAGACTTAATCGAATTAAGCGGCGACCATCACTGCGATGGAAATACACTGCGAGATGCCTCGGCGATTCTGAAATGCAGTGCGTAATATACAATGCGGATGCTGTGATCCGGGAAGGTGTTCAGTACTTCAACACAGGAACTCAGAGTCCCAAGGAAGGTAATACTTCCTATTTACGCTGCAGTTGAGTTCGCTGACAGCTGAAAATCAGCTGTGCATTTCTACAATGCGCTGGCACGCTATCATCTCTTCCCAAATTCTTTCGACTTTGACAAGGCTAAAGAGTTCAATGAAACTGCGATCGCATTCGCCCAGAAAGCAGACGACATTGACCTTCAGGTCGCTTGTTTGAAGACCGAACTCTATCTTGCATTCAGCATTGTGGATCCATATAAAGTGATGAAAGTTGTAGACAAGACTCGAAGCATCGGGAGGCTCCCATCGAATTCCAGGTTTTGGAAATACGTTTGGAGCACATGGGAAGCATGGGCCAGCTGTCATCTGGGTTACATGTCCCATGCCCTCGTCGTCTGCATGGAGGCACACTCGGCGCTGACATCGATGGGACTTGAGGGCTCCGACTTCTATTTAGATCATCTCGATTTGCAGGCGGACATCCACACCCAAAAAACCGAGTATCTGGAAGCACGTCGCCCTCACGCAGAGATTGTGAAAAAAACATCGCCGACATGCTCGCCTTGGTACCATGCCAATTCCCTCTTTAATATGGTTCAACTGGATATTCTCACTCAACGCAAAGTGACCGACATTGGGGCCCATCTAGAAGCTGCGGAAGCTGTTTATGCTGTGCTAGGCCGCCCGAAAGGGGTTGCGTTTTCCTGGTTGTCTGCAGAGCTCGACCTCTATCGTGGGGACATTATAAGTGGCCGTGCTGCATTGATAGTGGTTTTATCAAGACGCGGCTGGACGCGGCCCGACATTCTCCAACAGTGCTTGGCGGCCCTCGGAGACCCGAGGCACAGAATGCACGGGACATCAGACACTTTTGAGTGGGTTGTGGTTTACCTTGCCTTGGGGCAGAAAATGAACGATCCGCTCGCCACTTCCAACGCCCTTCGGTACCTTGCAGACCTATAGACAATGTTTGGCGACGAAGAGATGGCTCTTGTTCTCTACCACGCGGGTCTACAGGGGGGGACGACGATGGACGTACATCGCCTCCGAGCAGAGTGCATGGTTGGAATCGGAGATATCCTCAACCGGCGCGGGGGTTTGATTCAGGCAAAGGAAATGTGGGAGGGTGCTCATCCCCCTTTTCTGCGTTCATCTAGAGTTACGGATGCTACTGCTGTTGAGGAAAGGCTGGAACAACTGTTGTATCGATATGGTCATCTACAACAACCCAAGGTACGAGTGCACAAATGCTGTAGCACTTCAGAAAAGACTAACACCGGGTCCAATAGGATCCCTTACCCATGCTTGCGGTTCAAATTGCCAACGTCGGTCATACCATCACGACCTTTCCGACGGTCGCACTCGCTGCTCAGCCCTTCGATGTATATCGTGTAGAATCGAGCCTGGGAAGGCTCGCGATGCGGGAAGCGCCGAGCGACTCCACGGCCACCAACATTGAAAAGGCTGTGGAACCTAATTCTAAGAGCGATGGACAGACGAAACTCGCTGTGCTGGATTGACGGGAACTGGGGACGAGAAAGAGACAAAATGAAAAGTGCGTTGGAGACATCTTCCTCTCGATTTTTCGATCCATCCATACTGTTGTGAGTTATTTTGAACAGGACGCGAATGCCATCCTGCGATCTCCGCATCTGCCAAGTACCTGAGAAAATAACAAAAAGTCCGACATTACTGTACTATTTAGGGTTGTCGTGACGGGCACAGCCGTGTTTTTACGGCCCATCGAGTGGTCTCGCAGAGCTTCAATGGGACGGCACAATCAGCGGCACGGCCGCGACGGCCGTGGCGGGGTAGGTTAGGTGCAGATGAGTTTTGAGGTGATAAGCCTAAATTTGGTCCGTTTCGGTATTAAAGCAGGTACTGGTAAATAATGTCTGCGAAATAACACGGCTGCTGGTCCAGAATACCTAGAAAGATTTTTGTGAGGTCAAATACTGTGACTTTCCCAAAGGGGACGAATACCTCGGCTGAACCCGGCAGAGATTCACCTCAGAGTATAGATTTCAGTACTTGGAGGAAGACCAGAGATAGGTCAAGATTGAATCATGGACTTGTTCCTGGGGTCATATACCCCGAGTCAAGCCCAATAAAACGCCCTATTGCAACAGTTACCCGTGTACCCGTGTACCTGCCGTGACGGCCGTTCTCCAACGGCCCGTTTTTAGATGACCCAGATCTCCGACGGAACGTGTAAGGCGTTCGACGGGTGCCGTGGAATCGTGGCGACGGCAACGGGTGAACCGTAGTGTCTGTCTTTCGGACTGGAAGGAATTGTTTGCCCATTCCCCTCGTCCTCCAATTACTGATGATCACACAAGGGTGCACCGACATTCCAAAAAAAGGCCAATTTTATTTTTCAGACCCGACTGTCAAACTAACTGACTAACTTACAGCCGTTTGCATAAATCCGTGCCAAACACGCGTTTTTTATTTATTCGCGGCTCATGTGCCAGATGCCGAGATGCCGCTGCATCCGCTGCATCGAGGCCCCCCGGGCCGCCGGCCCGACTCGGTTGATGTTCGAACGATGATTCACGCTCTCTCTCTTTTACATAGCTCCTAGTCATACTTACGTCGACAGACCTGTCGCATAATGTTCGATCACATGCTGGTCCTCGCCATTCCCGGCCGAGCCTCGCTCTGCCCGCACTGCCAGTGGAGACTTGACTTACCTCAGTGTAAGTAGTTGGCACGGACAACGCTCGGATGCTCTGCGCAGGCACCTTGAAGTACTAAGAGTCCGGCCTTGTCTGCCTTAGACAATCTCGTGTAACTCTGCAGAGGTTAGCCAGCCGGTCGAATTCGGGCATACCCAACCTGAAGGTCAGTAATGCCAGGCCCAGATGTCACCCCTGAGTTCACTTCCATCCCTCCAGCTCAGTTGCGTGCCTCATACCCGTCATTCCGCAGCTTGATTTGATTCTAATGTGGCATATGTGCTCGACCTTCTCAACGGTCTTTGAACCGGGATTGTTCCCGCGGACTGTCGCTTGGCTCGCTCCACTGCCTGCGGTCAACTATATCACTGACTAAATTCCGCCCCATTTCCCAAGGTTCATCGCGCGACTGAGCGACAATCATCTCAATCTATCGAACCCTAGACTATCGAGACTCGACCTATTTCAAGTTCGATATTCAACTTTGTTAGTCTGAATATCACTCTAACCGTATTCCGAATTGTACTTGGTGCAGGTTGAATCACTCCGACATCCGCGAGGATCCATTTTGACCAGATTTCTGCTCCCAACACGTGTGAAAAGGCGAGATGGGATGGATGCCAGAGGACAAGAATGGGAGCCCTGAGAATATAAACGCTCCCAGTGCCATGACTCATCCGGGTCTTCCTGAGAATGCTGGGGAGTCAGATATGCGCATAAAATACTTAATTTCATGATATTGAGACCTGCCCAGTTGTGCCGCCGCATCCTCAGGCCGCTGATATGGCGACCAGAAGAAGTGCGCATTCACGATGGAGCATTGTTATGTTCCTGAGCCCTTGGCGTGACAGTCGGTGTCCGCCAGCGGCGGCATGCGTTCGAAAAGCTAAATGACAGCGAAAATCCCGTCCTGCAGCGCCTAACTTTCGGGGACAGTACGCCAATCTCCGAACTTTAAATTGAAGCATTGAAAGGACGATGAGCGTTACACATGTCTGCAGTGGAGGAATCGAGTTTGGATGCAGATGTCAGGTTGCTTTATTCCTGTGACCCTAGAATCTGAGCGGCGACACCGATGATCGTGGCAGGATTCATGCCTCTGCCCGCAGTTATATTTGGGAAGGAACCGGAGATGCGAGATGACCTCCACTGGGCTGCGGTATTTTGGTTCCGAGGCACATGTTCGGGAAGCCAGACTCCACAGTGCGTGGTTCCTTTGGCCAGCCGCCAGGGCATGACGTTCATTGCTTGTCGGCGATGTCCCGCGATGTCACTCATTAACTTGGATGACAATGCAGACCCGATCCCGCCTCACTTAATTTCGAAACAAAAATGATACTGCAGCCCTTCGAAATCCAAGTTGAGCGGCGTCGGGGCACAAATTGCGATACTCCGAGGACGACATTTGACGATTTCCACAATTTATCAGTGGAACCGAGGTGGTTTGTGAGATGTTGGCTCGAGTTCATGTTGAAGTGGCAGCGGGAGCGATGCAAGAACGATGGCAGCATGGCGAGATGTCCAATGCCTACGTGATATAGTCTTTCCAGTCTAGCATGCAGACAAGCATACAGAGACACGTGGAAGCGACGTACGACGTTTTGTTTGTTTGTTCTGATGTTGTTTTGTATGTGATCAAAGTGATCGCATCAGTTAGTAGCTATGAACGCCGCCCCTCTGCCACGACTACGACCCCGCCCCATGGGCTGTCGCGATGACTGGAAACTGGCTGGCCTCTCTTATCCGAACTCTACATATTTGGCCGCCCATCCTCTGCCCATCCCGAGCAGGTAGGAAAGTTGCGACGGTGCCGTGCCGCCGCCGCCTTCATCTCATCACGCGCGGCAAAGCCCGCCTCGGCACAGCGGTGCCCCTGCATCCTCCGAACATTGAACAGGCAGCGCATCATTCCCGCGCTGGAAAGAGATATATCAATCCTTCTAATTGTGGAACTCATACTAACCGGTGCACAGTTGACGCCTGCCTTATTGGCAGCAAAATGAAAAATCGGTGCCACTGACAGGTCTGTGCCCTAACTCCAGATATGCCAGCTAGTGAGAATCTCCGCTGCCGCTACTCCATTGGGGCCCGCCGAGTTCTTCTCTATTAGCTTGCTAAATACTGTCGAACTATAGTTGAGGTGAGTCAGTCAATTGAGTGCGCCGATCCTGATATGCTGCCTAGCTTTCGACGATCACCCCGAGAGCGACATATGCGCATGTACATTGTGTACACTCAAATTCAGTCGATGATTCACCGCATGTAAAAGCCTTCAACGTCGTTGGATGCGCGACACCTCATCAATACCTCCCGCATGTAAGCGATCCATGGCAACAGTCCCATTTGCAGAGTATTTACGACAATTATTTCACCAGGCATTATCGATTGACTCTACTCGATTGGTTTCATGGCTAAAGAGGTCGCCTCGACAATTCACACCTCGTTCGTTTGGTTTGATTGCTAGTTTTCTCTCGATCCCGACGCCACGTGTCTCGTAGCCCATCAATGTTCAGGTCAATTTGATCCATTTCTTGTCCACCTCCACCGGAAAGGCTATATTAAAACAATACCTGCAGGCAAATATCTTCGATTACCACAGACTACGAAGTAACGTCTTTCGGTGATATGAAGTACAAGTCTATTTAAACGCAGACATGATGACATCTGACATGACATTCGCTGCTTATTCGACAGAACATATCCTTGTGCCTTCTAGAGCGCGCCGATGACCGTCTTTGTGTGCTTTCTGGGGCACGCGGATTCCGTGTTCGGCTGTAATCTATAGGCTACTGCGGCCTCAAGATAGGTTTCGTCGTTTCGTCCAGTCTAGGTTGTATTGATGGTAATATCCCCAGCCATGATATTCCAAGCTCCCGCCTCAAAAAGTCAACGGAGCCCACCAGCCTCTATTGCTTGTTAGGTTTGACTGCACGGATGAGTCGGCCGAGCCACCGTCATCGATTGGCACGTGGACCCTCGTCCCTCAAGTATTGATAACATCTCCACAGTCAAATATCCAGCATTAATCAGGTATTAATTACCGGTCATGATCCATGATGGTTTGTCGCGTCCGACCCTGGAACCAACCCTGCGATCCACTTTATTGTGAAGAACTCCCCATTTAGAAAGGAACCGACATCATTCTCAGACCTGTCCGTTTCCGGACTGATCTGACACCTGTGCAGTGTCAGACTGCGAGGGAGTACCACAGTGAAAGCCCGCTGCTTCTTTCCGCGCATAGGATGCTGGTGAGTCGTATAAGGAGCCAGTGTCGAACAAGAGTAACCCGCTCACCAGAACCACCAAAAACGCCCACTGTCAATTCGCACCATGAGCGATCATCGTCTACGCTATACCTCTGGGTCGTCATCGAGGAACATCCCATACAGTCCCTACAGCTCGCTTGCCAATTCCGGGATGTCGTGTCCGTCTACAATGTTCGCGATGATTATTGGATAACTTACATGCTCGCAGACCCCACGAAAAACCAGTCGAATCCCCCGTCCAATTATGGCCCCGCCATGCAGCAAAACTCCAACAGCCTGGGCCACATTCCTGGCTCGTCTCAAGCCAACCACCAGGGTCATGCGTCTGCGGGATACGGCATGGTCGGGCCCCCAATCTCTGCACCCAACTACAACGGATCCTCGCAATATCCCAATACACCCTACAACCCAGGTTCGGGGTCTCAGTACCCCAACACCAATATGCAGTACACCGCGTCACCGTCGCAGCAGTTCTCCCGGGATTCGCTGGAGGGATACATGGCCGCGCTCGAAACAGGCTTTCCTGCCTCCCAGAATGGCCCCACCCAGCACCCAATCGGTTACCCCCCCGTGTCCACTGCGTTTGCCCCATACCCCGGCCAGCATGCGCCTACCTCCGATGCCGGATTCGACTTCAGCGGCTTGGGAATAAAGCAGTGCTACCACTGTGGGGCGACGACCACGCCGCTTTGGCGCCGCGACCCCGACACGCACCGCACGCTCTGCAATGCGTGTGGACTTTATCTCCAACAGCGGCACGCACAGCGCCCGCAGCAGCTTATCGACGCAGACAACGACGATGAGGGGAGCGAGAGCTCCGAAGGCGCGCCGGAGGGGCCGGAGTGCAGTCACTGTCATACGCGCCAGACGAGCGTGTGGCGGCGCAACAAGGAGGGCGACCAGGTTTGCAATGCGTGCGGGGTGTACCAGCGCCTGCGCGGGAAGCCGCGGCCGCTCTCGTTGAGGCGGAACAAGATCAAGCCCCGGGCGAGACCCTCGCAGACGTAGTAGATCCTTTTGCCGCTTCCTCGCTATACACGCCGCTTTCTGATCGATTCTGTGTCATTCTATGTTATCCCGGACTCATATTTCATCTTTGGGGCATTCGTTCTGGACAATTTCCTTGGTTACTACTTTTATCTGTAGCTATCATATACCTAGGCTTCTCTCTGGGACTCTAGATTCTTTGTAGGGCTTGGCTTGCTTGTATTTATATAAAGAAAAACCTGTATCGCCTTCCTTGAATCGCAATTCCCAATACCACAAGAGAAGGAATGCGTAGGTGTTGCGGAATCACTGCTCTTCCTTGGCCGTCATCTCTTCCCAATTTTTGAACTTCAAAACCATCGCTTGTCATCGAAGACGGCGTCAGCGACAGGAGTTGAACGCTGTGTATAAAGGCAATTAACCCACCCTCCATCTCCGTTCAAAAAGGACGGCGAGTGGCTGGGCGTTTCTCGCTGATTAAATAGACGCCCGTAGTGAGTGACTGTTAAGTGGCAAAGCCTTGCATTTTTCTGGCGTACACGCACTGGGGTTGATTCAGTTTTGTTCAGTTTTGCAGCACTGTATTCTAGTACATGCTTGTTACAAATCCGCGTGAAGATTATCGGCCATGCAAAAATCAGACGTATTGCTGCGCAAAATCGCTCGAGGTTAATATATATGGTAAACCCTCAGCAGCGTTTTCAACGTTATGGAATAAATTGATTTCAAATTCGTTTGGCCTCCTCCCGATATGTCGATGACCATTATCCACTGATTCCCGATGCGTGTACAGTAGTCGAGCTAGGTGAACGAGAATTGAGAATATAGAGTCACAAAAAGAAATATCGATTGATTATCGACTTCGATATCAGGCCGCCGAACGTCCATCGCAGATGTCCAACCGGATTAATTCACCGATGAGAGGGTACGCAACCTAAGGCATCACCGCATGGACCCTTCGTTGGACGACATCCCGAGACAGCCTGGGAAACCCGATGGCTCGGGAAATGCACGGACACTTCATCAGGCACAGCATTCGGGGACTTGAGCTCTTGAATGGGAATTCGAAGCAAGACACTTTCGTGGGACAGCTGTCCATCGCTTTATTAAAGTACAGGTACACCCTGGAATTGTTTTGTTATTCAATCGATCCGAGAGGCGGCGCTGACTCAGGTACGCCATCCTATTGATCTTATGCCAGCTGTGTTGTGATTTCAGTTTTCTTTCTTCAGGGTCAGATGGTACACTGTCGACGGTCTCCCTCGATCGTCGCTGGGACTTCTTCCCTGTACGAAACAAAAAGCGATGACTTTGGAACACCGTCTGCCCCTCAGTTTCTGGAATCCAACTGCGCCTTCGATGGATGCATCAACACTTCGACCCAGCTTGTCAAACTTTAGACTCGCTGTTGCCCGGATCGCTCGCCGACTGGGCCCAGGCTACGGAAACTTCGGGGTAAACAGTGAGTCCGTGAAGATGTCAGAGAACGATGAACGATCTCGTGGGAGAAGAATCCACAAAGTCTTGGAGATTGTCAAACGGATCCCAAGCCAGACGCAAAATACGACCCTTTGGTCCTCCGAGGCCTCGTTGGTTGAATCTAACTCACGAGTGCAGTGATATTATCTAAAAATCGACAATTGCACTGACTTACATGCAGATATTCCGGCCTTTCAATAAGCATGGAAGTCGGCGTAAGGTAGGCATGAGCCTGCAGGGATGAACGGCTTTGGGAAAAAAAGTCAGAGTACAGATGACAAACAGTGGGAATTTTATTGTGAGGCAAAACGAGAGCGGACTGTTCGAAGATACAAGGTTGATCTCGGTCGACGTCCCGATTGATCCGGCTTCACAACACAAGGCACCACAGCCAAACAGCACCAACTTCGTTCTCTTTCCCCTCAGCCACCACAAGCTTCGTTTCGACGGCCTTTCTTCCTTGCACCCCGGAATATAGACTTCAATCTGGTTTTTATGGCGTGTCGACACGATTATGCTCCCGAGGAGGCTGTCCCTGAGTCCATCTGGAGCAGACTTCCGATTCTCGGAATTCTCCGTCTCTCTCCTTAGTTCTCGTTCCTTCTTTGTGATGACCCCGAGCGCTCACCGAGTGAACTTGTGCGCGAAGCGTTGGCAGGCTCGAGGTGCGGAAAAACACCCCTGAGCTTACCGGGAGCGCAGCGTAATGGAGTTGCGCCGAGCTCTCGTGCAGAGGGGAGTATCGAGATCGAAGGCTCTGTGGTATTCCCGAAATACTTTTGGGGTTAATTTAGGGCGCGTCACTGTCGCTCACATGGTGATATATGGGTCAGGGCAAGGGCTTACGCAGCAGCTTTCGAGTGAGGTGCGACTGTCTAAACATAATCTGTCCACGCATACTGAGAATCTATAATATTCTTGCCTCCGGCGGTGCGCTGCAGTCACTTACATACTCTCGCCGTCGCGCCGTCCTCATTTTTCTCTTAATGGGTTACATGCTGAGTTATGAGTCAGATCAGCTCCACTCTCGGAAAGCCCCTATAAATGCGATACATTAGCTTGGACATACTCTGGCACTCCATCTCCTCAAGCGACATCGGCATCGTTCTGTGTTGACGCCGATGTATACACCACAGGCCTCCGACTTCCCCGTGCTCCCCAAGATTCTTTCTTCGCTCCGAAATGTGCCAAATAACTTTGGCCGACGAAACGCAGCGCATGGTCCTTGACCCCACGGATAAGTGACACCTCACCAGCCTCGGTCGTGAATTCCGAAAGCCAGGTTTCAAACCAAGTTTAAACAGATCTTGCTGCGCTCCACATAAGCACTCGACCTATCAGAGCCCACCTCACCGATACGCCCATGATCAATTTTCTTTTGGCTTCACACCTGAATCTGATCTCTCAGCTCAGCCTGGAGATCCTGCCTCGAACCCAATGTCGCAGTCTTCTCGTGGACACTGAGCGAAATAATTCTGACCCACGTGTGACATCACTGTCCGTCCGCACATGCTGATTAAATATTTGTTCTCCCTCCCTCTGGCAGTCAAGGACAGCGGTTGATAAATGTGCCGCTGTCGCTGAAATTCCACCGCGAGGGAAACGCGTGTGATTCGCGTAATTCCGTGAGCATGTGATCACATTGATCTCTTTGCTCTTTGTTCTCTTCCTTCACCACGCTACGGACGTAGACTTGCCGCAAGCTCAGTTACGTCGACAGACTTCCGACAGAAACATGGTTGAACTGTCTCTCATTCTGTTACCGATCACAACTCCGAAGGCTCACTCGTGTCTGCCACTATTTCCGAGACTTAGCCTAACCCCTCCTCTTTCGCGACCAACAGATCAGCGCACCAGGCACATTTATACTCACTCGTCACAGTTGGAGAGAGGTCGCGCATCGACTCAATCGAACCACGCATTTGCTCTCCAAACTCGCTTAAAGCGCCCATGCAGCGTGGGTGCGCAGCTGGGACTTTTCTGGCGATTTGGGAATCGTTTTACCGTCCAACATCACCCATGTTCAGATCTTATAGGAAACTTGGCTTAGGGCCCTTCATATTCTGGAATCTACTCTGGGATCCTACCGTCGCCTCACCACGCTCACCCTCCAAGCCCTGGTCGTTGACCATTTCAAGACACGTTTGCGTCTCTACCGCTTCTGGAGGACTTGAACCTGCAGTCATGCGAAATTACGGCTCGTTCCGGCCCCGTCTTGCCGTTGCGCCGTTTCCTTATGCATGGCGCAGATGTTGATCCAGATAAACTCGAGGATGTGCTTGAGCTCGTCGCCGCCGACCAGATTGAGCATCTAGAGCTGGATGGATCTCCAGACAGCGCGATTCCACTGTCTGGCATTATGCGCCACGAATTCCTAAAGCTCGTTCATCTCAGTTTCTCCCTGTGCATCCCAACCAGCGCTGGATTTTTCGCCCTTTTAGATGGTGCCCCGCTACTGAAATCACTCCATCTTGAATATTCTGATGTCGATCGTGTCACTAGTGTTGCCGCGACTCACGACTCCAACTCCCCAAGTCGACTTAATGAAGTCGACTTGAGTCGAGTCGAGTCGAGTCGCTTGGCGTGACTCCATTCGACTTCGGAGTCGAAAGAAGTCGACTTGGAGTCGCTGGAGTCGGCCCCCGTAGATAAGTAGCTAATTTGGGTTATAAGTACCATGGAACAGACCTTTACTGATCTCAAGAGCGAAAATAAACTTTAAAAAATATAAGGTTGGATTTCTGAGCTCAGGGGATATGATTTTGGACATGTTTTAAAAGTAAGTTCTTGTCCGTGAGTAAATAGAAGAAATCCTACCTTTCAGAGTTTCTCAAGTGGGGCTCTGATATGCTTTAACAAAGACCAATATCTTACCAGGCTACCACCCGGAGGTAAACCCGACCTAAATTGACCCCCTCTCCATCGTCAGTAGCCCGGGAATAGAGATCTGAAAAATCGCGACTCCATCGACTTGAGTCGACTTGGGTCAACTTCGAGTGACTTGGATAAGACCAAGTCGAGTCGAGTCGAGTCGAACACTATTTTAAGTCGACCTCCTGAGTCATGACTCGACTTTTGGAGTCGCGGCAACACTACGTGTCACCACCATCCCCCGCGAATTCCTCTCATGCTTATTCCTGCACTCCGGTCATTCACTGGCGCTCAGGCCCTTGCTGGTCTGTTTGTTGCCGACCGCCCCGTTGTCGACATCACGCTGCTGCCCTCGGACGGTGAAGGCGCCACAGACATTACTTCGGCCCTGCGGGACATTTCCGGGACGTCTGTACCACTGCATCGTCTCAAAATCGCTCAAGAAATCCCAATAGAGCACGAAATATTCCGGACCATCGGCGCCTTATTTCCCGCACTGCGAGAATTGACGATTCAACTGCTCAACTCAACCTGCTCGTCGGATGATGAAGACGACGATTCGGAACTGTGGTGGACGGACAGTGAGATTGACGATCGCACGGTCGAGCTGTCCTCAGATGGTACATGGGACAACGTGCGAAAAGGGTGGTTGGAGGATGATGTTGGTCATATAGGGGATTTAGAGGGCATGGCGTACGACCACGGGCTCATGCTTGCAGGGTGTATGTACGGTACGTCTCAGCTATCCCATTTCAATCCCCAAATACTCGGCTAAGACCTTTTCAAAGCCCCTTCAGCACCTCCATCACCGCCGGCTTTAGAGCTCACCCCGCCTTCCTCGAGCAAGGCTGAGAATGCCTTACACTTACGTCCACTTCGTCCTATCGTATTTCTCCCGTCGTTCAAGAACGACCGCTAGGTTCTGATGCGCTTACTATCAACTCGGGAACTTGCGCCTCCCCCGCAACTCGAGGTTTTGACGTTCGCGCAAGATTTGAGATGGGAAGATCCCTTCCCGCTTCCCGACCAACATCACGCCATTCTGACGCTCGAGCGCTGTCTTACGTCTCTGCGCGCGGTGTCGTTTGCTGTGAGAACGGAGGCATGGGTGCGAGACCACGACGTGTGGACGCGGGACTATCACGACGTCCCGCTATGCCGAGTGTGAGTTTTTGTCTGTTCTTTTAGCTTCGCCCCCTGAATTTTGTGAGTGTTTAGCAACGGTTTTGTACAGATCATTTCCCGTGTCTGGAAAAGCGATGGAACAAGGGCGACGGATTGAGTCGTTCACTGACCCAGATCATTTTCAACTTGGACCACGCTACGATATTATCCAGCCGACAGTTTATTACTAATTGATTTCTTGGTTCTCTCGACCCGTAGGTGTTATGACTGTTGCCAAACCACGCCCCCGTCAGTAATCAACTTTCAACTTCGACATAATAGAGTGTTTGCGATGCAGCCATTGGAGCCACCCAATGGCTGATTCGCGTTGCGTCATCTGGTGGCTCCGCCCGCCAAAAATACCCGCGGATGGCTGTCGGAGCCATTGGGTATAAATTTAGGGCGGTGGAGCCACCAGATGACGCAACGCGAATCAGCCATTGGGTGGCTCCAATGGCTGCATCGCAAAGTGGCTAATGTCGGCCGAAGCCGAATGATCACCGTAGATGCTCTATGTGGACGCAATTTCCGCTTCATACGGGCGTCTCAGCATCGCAATGTCGGCTTGAAACTAGTATAATTAATCCCAAGGGGTTACTTTCCGCGTCACCCTACAGCTCTAACCAGGTGTGTACATAGCCTGTCTTTCATTAGTTTGTGTTCGGCCTGGTATTGATGAGCGAACCGCACGAGGTTGATTCTTGTCTGTCTCTTTTTTGGATTCGACCATTGGTGTCCGTGAGGAGCCTCAGGCTGGCTGGCTTGCGGTTATGCTGAGCCTGACCCTACCCCTAGATCGGGCCCGGGTCCGCTCGGGCTCGAGGTCAAGCCCGGGGTTGGGCGTAATCCCTTCCGCCCCCCCTGCAATACAATGAGTATTTCAGCCGTAGAATAGCATCTACTATGCTGTTGGTCGGGGGCTTCACGTTTATCACATTTTTCGTCGAAGATCGCTCGGCCGATTGCAGTGTTCAGTCCCCAGTAAATGGGATGAAAAAACTGCGAAGTTTTTTTCAAATAAGTGAACCCGCATGATACACGCCCAGCATGAGCTTTGACATCCTCTGTTCTCGTTTAAATTCAGTTGAATGGGTGTAGCTACACTGTAACACCGACCGCGGGTGTCATGGGTCCGGTTTGCAGTTGGACCCAGTAGGACCCAGGGTCGGGCTCAAACGTCCGGGCTTGACTCGGGCTTGGACTTGCCGCTTGACCCTGACCTGCGACAAAATCACCACACTGTACCCAATCCCAGTCACTAGAATAACTTGCCTATGGATCATACCCGCCATAAAAGGACCTGTCCACTATTGCGATACGGATATACAGCAACACCCTCGGTCGCCTCACGACGGAAACAGCAAGTCATGACGCACTTAGCATTTATGTCTGGTTGGTTCCCGTCGCTGATCTTTGTAATCACCGAAACGTCAGACTCCCCATTTGGAACTCGTTAGAACCGTCCCCCCAACGTTCACGCGCACTGCGCGGGAGTTGAATATAGTTCGAAGCACCTGAGCACGCGGCACCCAGCCACATACCCGATAGACAATGTGCGTTTCCTGGTCAAGTCGTGCACTCTACCCAGGTAAATCGTTAAGAAATTGTTGATAGGTAGCCGGTGTACGTATCAGCGACTGATATCCCCACATTGAAACTACTGAGTATCCAAGTTTCAATGAGCTCGGTATTTTTGATCGATTATACGGTTAACAGCTTGTTAAGGTACTTGTCAATCCTTATTCCCTTGGGTCCAACTGCGCTTGATGAACAGCAAGACTGAGCGGGTCTGATCGATCAACGGAGTCAATCCCGCTCATTCATCCTATGTATAACCTTTTTATGTCTCAAACGGCCACTACTCGGTGTAGCGTCGCATCCGAAAGAATCTCGGAATAGACGCCGATGTATATAAAGTCCACGTTATGAGTAATATCTGCAGTTCGCCAGTTGCTCGTCAAACACCTCTTCGGTAACGTTCAGTCCATCCCGTTAGTATGTCCTTCATGCCTCAGAGTGACGAAACTTACCACACCGTTTAGCAGAACCACTTTTAACTACCATGATGCTCAAATCTTCAATCATCGTTAGCGTTCTTGTCGTGGTCCTCTCAGTCCAAGGCGCTCCCACTGTGTCCCAAGCTCACGGGACACCCACTGTATCCCAACCTGCGCGAGTACCACTCGTGTCAAATGCAGCCGCCATCGCTTCCGGCCTCAAGATGCAGCCGAGCTCCAACGACCGTTTGAAGAAGCTTCTGACCGATGGCAACGGGAATCTCCTCACCGGCGACGCCCTCCGCCAGCTCACTGTTTTTGATTTCAACAACCAGGCCCCTGCTGTGGGCTCCAACGGTGGCTCCATCCTCCTCGCCACCGTCGACAACTTCCCGATCCTTGAGGCGCTACACATCTCTGGTGCCATTTCCATCGTCGAGCCCTGCGGGCTGAACATCCCGCACCTACACCCCCGCGCGGACGAAATGTTCACTGTGATTGACGGGATTCTGGACACTGGGTTGGTCCAGGAGAACGGATTCAATTCTGTTATTCAAACACAGCTGGGAAAATACCAGGCTACTGTTTTTCCCATGGGTACGTCCTATTTGCTCCATGTCTTGTGTCATAAAGTCTTACTACGCGATCCTAGGCAGCATCCACTACCAGCAGAACCCCACCTGTTCGCCCGCCGTCTTCGTCGCCGCGCTGAATAGCGAGGATCCAGGCCGCAGCGATATCGCTACAAGCTACTTCATGCTGCCCTCCGATGTTGTGGACGCGTCGCTGGGTTTCCCGGAGACGATTGGCGGTCAGAACATTGACGCCTGGAGGGCGCACCTACCGGTCAATTTGGCTGCCGGGGTGGATAGCTGCCTGAAAGCGTGTGGATTGTCGCATTGATTTCTTGCCACCTGCACCTACTTGTTTTTGCATTTCGCCCTCTATTGCCTGCGTAATTGATAAATACGAATAATTAAACGTTATAATGTCCTTCACGGAATTTTCCTGCAATTTCACGCCCTAATCAGCCAAAATTTTTGTCTTCGAGAATCGGCAAGACTTAGCCCCGCTTTTCGAACCTCAGCTGAACGCGATGACGAACTGCAAATAGTTTCTCTTCGGCCAGAAGCGTCGGCGCATCACATATACCGCTCGGCAATCTCGGGGACATAGGCGATCTCGGGGACTTCAGCGCCCGCACGTATACTTACATACACTGTTTGGGTCTTGACGCCTAGCACAACTGATGCCTGCCACCTGTGGCGAGGAAATACATACAGTATTGTTTGATGCCTGTAGACCAACGTCGGGTATGTCAAAATGGTTGCGAGCGTTTGATCGTGGAAGGCTCTGATTTCTTGCTGATTGCTTTTTGAAAAAAAAAGCGCCGAAGTATCAATATCCATGAGAGTGCCAGGACTCATGAAATGAGTGGGGTGAGCTGAAACAACGCCGAAATTATCAGAGCAAGGTACGTCCTGTCAGATTTGTGAGCGGAATGAAAACATGAGGCAGCCAGAAATTGAATGCCGGCGTTGGAGGAAGAACCGCGTGCAATCTAGAGAGGGGACCGTCGCAGACGACCGGTTAGATGAGGCTGAAGAGAAAAAAAGACCGTCAGACTTTCAACGTTCGGAGATCTCCGAACATACTAATAGGCGAAAAACCCGTTTCGTCCCTCCGTCACGGCATAAAAATAGTCCTGTGCTTGGTGGGTTGAGAGGATTACTTCGATTCTCGCACAGATGTCGCTTGTAATCGCTCGCAATTGTCATGAGGGGAAAATTTGGAACGGCCACGGACAAGTGCTGCGTGAGCCGGATAACGATCCAGATTTGGTGTGATGGCACAGCACACGAACGAACATTTCGTGGGGAAAGAAAGGTAAAGAAGGGAGCAAGAAGGAGACCGGCATTTCATGTGATACCCAGTTTTGAGGGTAATCTTCTCTAATCCGTCAGGTCGTGCCTTTGGGTAGCCCGTCACCGCCGGCCCCCGAGGAAGAGTCCGCTGGAACCGAGTTATGACAAGAAGAGCCGGAGACACACGAAGTCTTCTGAACGATTGCGACGCACACGGAGTATAGAGTGTGTGTTACATAGACGCGTCCACAGCCGACAAATCTTGGTAATGTTACGCCGCAGGTACGCGGACATTCTCTCCGTCAGCAAAGGATAATTCTATTTGGCAGCCCCCCATGTTTGGCAGCCCCCAGGTGCTAGGAGGGTTGCCAAATAGACTTCTTCTGATGGCAGGGCAGGCGGGATCCGGCGGGAGGTGTCCCAGCCGCTCCTGACGATGAAAATACCTAGAAATAAATATCAAAAAAATTCGCCAGCAAGGAAGACCATCTTTAGGCAAGTATTCCAATTTTTTTTTTGGACTCTTTCCCTCCGAAATGACGATGTTTTTAGATGTTTTGTGCTGTGATCGCTCAAACGAACGAAAAGTCCTCGAAAAGAGCCTAAAGAATTTGTGAAAAAAAATTAGGGCAACAATGGTCCAACACGAGGCGGGAATTCTTCGTCGCGCGCACCTCGTCCGACCCTCAGAGCGGCGGGAGACCGGCGAAAACATTTTTTATCTTATGTTATCTCTCATGTGGGGGGATGCCAGATAGAATTATCCGCCAGCAAAGCCAGGTTTTTACAAATAGACGGCAAATATGTTCAGGAACCCCGTTACCCAACTATGCACTGCCAAGCAGAACTGCGCGAAAACCATGGAGCCGTTTTCGAATCGGTGATCCGCCATTAGCAATTCGACTCTTCGACATAGAATCCGAAAAAGTCTTGGCTGACGAGAAGATGCATAAACGTTATCTAGAAGTTGTCCAGTGGGTGTTCTTGGGACCGAGGTAAAACCAGCGCCACTCCTACCACTACAGAATAGGATATCTGGGACCAAGGATGTCAAGGCCGTCTGAGGAACATCCCAGGAGGAGGAATTTCAACTCACCGGTAGGTAAGAAGAAATTTGATGAACGACATGGATGTGCCACGTCAAAGGCCTAGACAGATGCTCCAACTAGTTTCGCGAACGTTCCAAAAAATATCAGCGGGGGTCACCAGGGGACGTCGACCCAGTGCTTTGCAGCCAGGTGATGGTAATGCCGGCGGACGCTGGCAGACAGACTGGACCACCGTTTGAGGCCCGCGTCCGAGGTGATCGGCGCCGGCGTTAGGTCGTTTGGCACCATTGATACCTTCTTATTCTTACTGGGGAGACCGATCGACAAGCTCATCGTGAGCGGTTTTACCCCCATTGAAGACCCAACTCAAGGTTCGTCACCGACGGCGGCGATGTCCCTTGAGTTGGGTCTTCAATCGCGATTCGGGGGGGTATTTTGACCCCCCTAACCTCCAGGGACGTACGAGAAGGGCGGGAGGTGTTGTTGCCTGACAAATTCCCGAAGTTCTCATCACTGAACCTGTGCCCGTGAATCGTGGCCAGAGGCAAGTCGCAGAAATTTATTGGCGACACACGTGACTGATCCGGTTTGTCCCGCTTCCGGTTTGATCCCTATCTCCGTTGCTCTCAACTCGCTCCTTGCATCTGCGTGGATGATTTAATGAACCTCGAAATCCGGATAGATATGATTTTTGCACCACGTTGACCGTGTTCTAGGCTGTGTCACCGTGATTTATCCTTCTGTGACTGACCTGATTGTTTCTTTCGAATCTTCAAACAAATTTCACGATCATTTTCGTAGGTCACACCCCAATTCCAGCCAGGCCTCTGTTATGTCGCCATTCTTTAGGCTCGCGCTCAGCAGCAAAAATACCCACCGGTCGGTTTGCTTACTGTAAGATATCGGAGGATTCTGAGAGGAAGCACTTTTCTGATTTCATTTCCTCTTCCACCTCGAATTCAGCGATACCCGGAAGCCTATCCCTCCCGGGCATCCACATATGATTACTGGTCTCCGTCAGAACCCTGGAGGAAGTTCGACGAACAAGCTCAACGGTGTCGCATTGACGTCTATTATAGACTACCGCTCGAGACCTGTGCGCCCGCTCCAGGGCGCTGGATAGCCTTTTCCAGCGCCTTCCCCAGGTATGGGACTCACGCCAGCAAATTCAATCCGACGGCCTCCCGCTGGGAACTGGAGGCAAAATAGACCTTATCACGGAAACATGCGTACGTTGAGTGGCTCTTACCCTTTCCTTGTACCGATTCGCTGGGGCACTCATGTGGCCGCGTATAGTGTCATATTTTCAAATTTCAAATCGCTCTTGTGATCAGGGACCGAGGTAATATTCTAATTCCGAGACGCAGACTGAATCTTCAGCCTTACATGGTTTCACAGGCACTCCGATAACTTTTACGCCTGAATTCACGAAAATAAGTCTTGAGCAAAGACAGATATGGGGCGGGCTGAATGAAACGAAACCAGACGCTTGTTCGATTTTTGACCTTTCGGACGCGGCAATGCCATTTTCACAAAATGTCTGCGGCCGGGTTTAGCAGATAACCGCGGGTACAATAGAAGTGGAAGACCAGAAGGCTCGGTCAGCGCTGTGATTTGAGGTGTGAGCGTCGAATTGAGGGTTTACCAGATAACAAAAGGTATCCAATGGAAGGGGAAGACAAGAAGGCTCAGTCAGCTTTGTGATATGCGGTATAAAAGTCGAAGTGAGCAGTACTGCGGGGGTGTAAGAGGATAAGTTTCTGCTCACGATGAAATCATTCGCTCTGCCCTCACTACTGGTCCTAGTTTTGTTCGGTTCCTGCAATGCCTGGCCGAATATTCGTGACAATGCACCGGCAATTGAGATTCAAGATGGCCATACGGGTACTCTCATGGTGCTACCGCCTCGACAGACCGATACTGGCATCAAGCAGATACCAGGTATGTAAATCAGTCAGCAGGTAAAGTATGCTCATGATGTCTCCTAGATGCTGATCATCCATTCATTGCCCCTGGACCCAATGACCAGCGCGGACGTGAGATTATTCTGCTGATTATAACCCTGACTTTACTGAGTCATTTTTTCAGCGTGCCGTTCGTACTTGCAGTTGACACGTGTTCTGCGCCTAATTCTTTTATGCAGCGGGCATGAATACTCTGGCCAACCACGGGTACATCTCGAGGAAGTACTGAGTCTTCTTCTGTTGAAGGCCACATCGTTGATCTCGTCGTCTAGTGGAATTACTAGTTTTGAAGAAATCATTCACGCCACGGGAGAGGTAAACGTGGATGCTGATTGCAATAATTCAATTTAAATCGTGGAATTCCCAGGCATTCAATATTGATAGGGACATGGGTGCAAACATGGCTGCACTCAACTTGGTCAGGATCACAATATCCTGCTCCCTCTCTCACTCATGCTTTCGCGAAAGCTCACGCGTGGAAATCCTTTCGTGAACAAAATTTCCATTGGCGGAATTAGCCCAGTCATACCTCCTCTGCCATTCAAAATCGACGGCCCACAAACCCAGGGCATAGCAAAGTACGGACGGGTAGAAGGTTAGAAATCACCCACTTTGCGCTTTAGTCAATGTTGAAGGTCAATTGAAGGTGATGGCTCGATAACTCGCGCCGACGTTTTTATCGGTGACAATCGCAACTTTAATCAGACTCTCTGGAATATGGTCCGTTCATTTAGTGCAGCGTTTTTCGGCCAATGAACTCAAGTATGCCATAGGCCTTGGAACAGCTTGCGAAATTCGGCGACGACGGACCGGATGGCCCGGCAACAGTATTCAACCTGCAAACCGTGATCGAAATCAAGAGACTCAACTTCGAGTCTGATCAGGCTTTGGACCGTGACGTGAGTCTGGCTTTGAATTTTCTCCGAGTGTGCTGAGATCAAAACAGTTTGCATTGCCCCCTCGTCGCCTGAGTACAGCCATGGGTGAGCCAGCTGTACTTGATTTGGCATGAGGCTTGCTTAGCGTCTTCTAGCTGCACCCTCCCTCTTTTTCACGCGAGTAGTTTTTTATTTATTTTAAATCCACATACGAACGCCACTGATCTCATTTCGTCATCAGCGTGTTTGCAAATGGTATAAAGCGCCATCGATCGAGACATATCGACTGATCATGCCTCCTAATGACAGGAACCACGAAGCAAGCCACTAAACGAATTATGACTTCTTTCTTCATGAACCAGACCTTCCCAGAAAACTGGTTCCGTGCAGCCGCTCCGGTACTGGGCTCGTCCATCCCCGCAGAAATTGCAGCAGCATTGCCTCAGTGGGTTGCGGGTCGCAACCATGAAAACGGCGTTTTTGTGGCCGATCCCCAGCCACCACCACCGTTCAATATCAGTGGGGTGCGTCGATATGCCGTTGTGTTTGATTGACAGGCGGTATTCATCTTTAATCAGGGATGTGCAAGCTATTGGGATCAGTTTTCACATGCTATCCCGAGAAGCCTGGCGAACGTCACTGGAATCTTTAAGCAGAACGTCGATTTGCTCAGTGGTAAGGCTCCCTTTTTTCTCTCAGCTTATGTTGCCGACCATATTTAAAGGTATACTTTTCAATTCGTCCGGGTGCTCTGAGCAGGTTGCGCCAGCTGGTCCCACAAATGTCTAATCAACACAAAGCTTTCATACAATTGGATCCACCAAATGTTGCAGTTATCGCTTCGAAATTCCGTTGTACTCTGTTATTGAAATGAAAATCACGGTTCTTTTCGTCGCTGCCAACGACTCATACACGTCAAGGTGTCGGTGGTTGCGGTTGGCCAAGGAACAGGTATCCAACCATATTAATCTCGCGTTTGCCCTTTGTTCTGTCATAAACAACCGGCGTCTGGACGATACAACGAGTGCATAATAGTTGCCTCTGTTTAGTTGGCTGTGTGTCCAGTCAACTCTTTCAAACACAAATACCGTTCTTATCAGAGTGCTCGCCATATATTCTTTCGATAGGTGGACCATAGCGATCGGTTTTGCAGTGGCGATACGAGATATTTCACTATCTACCATGCCAGCTTGACCTTCCCTCTGTGACCGAATTCACGAGAAATTCAAAGATCATTTTATTCGAGTACAAATTTTTCCAGGTAATCTTCCTGTCGCCATTTATGGAGCAATCGTGTCCTTCTCAATCCAGCGCGCGTTGATACCGAGCACTGTATTCTAAGATAATTTACTCAGAATATAGTAGCAGGTGAAAGTCGAACGGGAACGTACTATCATTGACGACCTTGCGAATCCGATCGTCCTCGATCGTGTTTTCATTGAACGAGTTCACTGCCGCCAATGAGATAGCGTCTTCGACCCGGCGACGAGCCTCGATGTCGAGTCGGAGCGGAGATTTCGGAATGGCATAAACAGGGAACCCGGCAACATCGCCCAGAGCTCGGATGGTTTTGCAAACTTTCTTGTGAGGCAGTGGCCCACTCCACTGGGATGTTCGAGTTAGCCACAATGGGTCGGGGAGCAAAAAAAAAACGGGCGCACATCGTGGGTCTGACACTGAGCGTCACAATATGCCACACGCTTGCATCCAGAACATATCGAAGCCGGGGTCGCCTTGGTGCAGCTGACGTTCATGCACTGCGGGGGCAGCTCAGCTAACGTGAGCATGATGTTCATGGCCAGCTGATATGGCGTCTGGACCTGCAGAATCGTGGTCCGGTGCATTTTCGAGTAGGCCAGGATTCGGGGGTGGTACTTTGCTTCGTCGAACGGAAGCACGAGTTTCGCATGCACAACACCGCCCAGATTTAAGCCTACCTCCCAAAGTGCATCCAAGGTCCACGCCATTTTGTCGTCGATCTCGGCCACGCGATTGAGGGTTTCGAGGAGCAGAGGACAATGTTCGCGGTAAAAATACGCAGAGGATACGCCGTCGTCGATGTTTGAAAGTTGGTTTATCGTGACGAACACAAGGGTGATGGGGTACACGATACCGAAAGGATCGAAACCTCCGGCGAAATCCACTGGAAGCGAGTCGACGCCGCGTTTCAGTATGGCGACCAGATTCTTGGGGAGGTGTGCGCTGAGGAGGAAAGGGACGAGGACGGGTTGGCCGAACAAGGAGGCGGCAGCGCTGATGGCACGGAGAAGTGGCAAGATCGGGTAAACATCGAGCCATCGGCAAAGCATCGTGGCGGCTGCTTCGTCAGTTCCAGCCAGGCACTGTCGGCGATTTTTTGGCCAGCCAGTCCGCCGAAACTCACGCAATTGCAGAGCATTGAAAAATATGTCCGCTATGATGGCAATAAGACCCTCCAAGGTACATGTTCGACTCGCGAAGCCGGGAGGATCACGACAATAGGCAGTGGAGTCCCACTTCCATGCGTGCATACCGTCTATCAGACAATCGGTGCGATCGCATTCGCAGTGTTCCATCCGCTGAGCGAGGACGGCCATGTCCTCGCGAGACCTATTTGTGGTAATAAAAGCGGATAAAACATCGAGCAGGGACATCGAATCCGTCAGAGGGCTCAGCTTTAACCGGAGGTTATCGCTAGCATACGGCGCGTCCCGAATAATGGGATTCTCCCAAATGTGCGAATTCTCGATTTTGATTTGGGAAAGCAAACATATGTAATATCTGCAGCAGAATGTCGGGTTGTTGGGGTCCGCGAGTGACTGGGTGGCCTGGGCAAGAAGGGCGGTCGTCGATGTCATGATGGTGAGAAGCAACACTGCGATTGGAACTCCGACATTCTCACGTACAGTCACGTGCCCCAAACACCGGCTTTTCCGCAACTTCTCCTTCTGCCTCTGTCATGTTGCTCGATTCATGTCGTTTCATCTGAGGCTCAAGGAGGCCGACGAACTCAAGCGCCGAGACGGTGCCCAACATCGTTGACCTGGAGACTGGTACTGGTGGGAGCTTCGAATACAGTCTAATACGAGACGACCATATAGTATGTGGGTGAAGGCTCCGTGACTCTCTTCGTGGCATTGGAAACTGTTTTTCAACGACAACGACTCCGTCACTCGACGGTCGATGCTTAGCTCCTGCCTCGCATCGTCTGCCAGTGGCGGAGGCATGCGCGACTGCCCATCACTGTCCTTGTTCGGCTGCTCTTAGTGACTCGGGTGCCATTGTGCTGGCAACATCCTCAGTCTTACATTTCAATTTCACTTCCGACACATCCACGACCTCGCCAATGACCTCCTCCCCCATCTGCCCCCAAGCAGATTCCGACATATCGGGGATCGGCGTCCGCGTCGCAATTTACATGCAAAATCTGCTCAGCTTCATCCCCGCTATTTGGAAAGGTGACTAGAACCGAACTCGACTCCGTCGAAACTCAATCACCGATGATCCTCATCACCGCCTTCGTCATTCTCATCGCAGCCGTCGTCGAGGCTCAGACGGCGGCGGGCTTGTCCAACTTCCACGCGAGTGTTGTTCTCAGCCTAAGTTGGATGAACAACACAAATACCTTTATCTACTATCTGCTCTACGTTCAGCACAAGAGCCTGGGTGACACGGGAGGAATTGTGGGCTTTGCTTCCTGGATACAGCACATCCGGAACGAAGCCTGGATGGGATTGCGAAACGGCGCCTCGGGAGACCTGGAACGTATATGATATGATACTCTGTATTCTAGATCTAAGGTTCACATTGGTGCACAGCGAAACGCCAAGGGAAGACAGAGCCTAAACCCCCACGGTCGAGTGAGAATATTTTCACTATTCTTGACCTGAACCCCTGAACTCAACAATCAAGGCGGGGCAATTGACAATATGTTGCAAACATTTAGTTCTCACCATCTCAGCCTGCGAGTCAAAACGTACTTCCCATTTCACCTTGTTGGATTTCGTAAGCTTGGGAACGTCGGTTGCAAAATTCGAAGCGTCCTATTTGCTTTCGAAGTCCCTGAGATAATTTGGAAATGATTGAAGAAAGAAGAAGAGATACTCCTTGGATTCAGCACACGACTCAGGAAGAAAATGACGGTATTGATATTGAGATTTATGGCGCCGCGGGCCATACTGGTGAGCAGTTTGGGGATGGCGGACGACAGGACGACAGCGCGAACGTCACACTCCTCGGAGGTTATTCGGTCCTAGGATCATGGTGCTTTCGCTAAGCGTAATTCGATTCCGGTCTGAAACAAGGAGGGAGAAAGGCTCAGTCATGCGAGTCATCGCGAGAACGCGTTGACTGTAAGCGACCAGTCAGACGTGAGGCTGGCTATTGCTGAGGTGGAGTACGTGTGGCGAGGGCTCAGAGACCTTCAGCCATTTCGGAGAGAGGTCCGGCGCCAGCGCCATGGAATGGATGAGATGAGATGATGGTCGGGAGGAAGAGGAAGACTTGGTCAGGGATCAACTTGGAAGCGCCAATCAATTCCGGCACGGGGATGGCAATGTAAAGGCCGGTTCCCGGAGTTTTGCGAAATAATTGAAGGAACAAGAAATCACGATGCTGGATTCATATTTGAGAGCGAACCACTTATCCAGGATGGCGATCACATTGCTGCAACTCCCACTCACTGGCATCGTTGCGGAGGCAAACTTCGAGCACAAAGAAATTAATAAACGGAGTTCCATGCCTGATAATGCCAATTCAAGTTAGCATTCACTGGACGGCGCAGATATTGGGGAAATCAACAGATAAGTAGCGTATCTGCAGTGGCCAATTATGAGCTGCGTGGCTTAGGACGACATCACCATGGCAGCGAAGGTTTCAGTGATGCTGTCTCAGTGTCTGGAATTCCCAGTTTCCTGTACCTTTATTCCCAGCTAATTCCGGACAGACTGCCTTTGGACTCAAGGATTCCAGATCAATTAGAGTCCCCCTTCCATCACCGTTCTGGACCGTAGTGAGCGCAAATTAAGATGACAGAATTCCTCCGTCGCCCATCAAAACTCGCACATCAAAGATCGCATACCGTAGATCATCGTTTCGGCACGGCCCGCCAAGCCCACGTCCGGAATATAAAGGCCAGCTCGTGCGACTCGGTGCGGTATTCTTTCCCATCGATCTGCGATCGCCTTTCTTTCCCTTTCCTTCCACTCTCCTTTTTCGTACTTCGCACTCGACTTTTTCGATTTATTCACGATGCTTTTCAACCTCTCCTCCTTTCTTTGGCTGTGAGCTTTGTCGTGGCGGTCCCAGCGGTGCGTCGCAACTCCTGTACAAGGGGATCTAATTGATTTCTGCCGCAGCCCAATGTCGAGGGTGGTCTTGCTGTCAGGATGAACAGTGCGTTTGTACAACGTCATCCGTTTGTAGTGACTGATCAGCTTTCATTGAAGCCATGCCACGGGCTAACGGTTAGCATTGGTGCTTTTCCCGGAGAACATGGTGCTAAGGAGCTGCAGATATCACGGCTGTTGCATTCCGTCGCGAAGAGTGCGTCCCATGAGGCCTTGATGGGTTTCCTCTCATCCCTCAGCAACAGCGCTTTGCTGGAGGCGCGCCAGACCTCCAACGCCGCTCAGCGGCTCATCGATGAGATAAAGACGGAGTTCGAAGCGAAGCTCAAGAGCCTCTTCGGCCGCGTTCAGGCGCGCCAGACCTCGAACATCGACCAGCAGCTCATCGACGAGATCAAGGCCGAGTTCGAGGCCAAGATCAAGAGCCTGTTCGGGCGCATTCAGGCGCGCCAGACCTCGAACATCGACCAGCAGCTCATCGACGAGATCAAGGCCGAGTTCGAGGCCAAGATCAAGAGCCTGTTCGGCGCGTTCAGGCGCGCCAGACCTCGAACATCGACCAGCAGCTCATCGACGAGATCAAGGCCGAGTTCGAGGCCAAGATCAAGAGCCTGTTCGGCCGCGTTCAGGCGCGCCAGACCTCGAACATCGACCAGCAGCTTATCGACGAGATCAAGGCCGAGTTCGAGGCTAAGCTCAAGAGCCTGTTCTGATTTTGTTTAGGAGAGTAGGGTAGAGTCCATGTTTGTTGTGGTATGAACGTCGATAGTTGAACTACTAATTTCACAAATAATGCATACTGCGAATCTTGATAGAATTTGCCACGGATATCCGGATGGAGCCCGTAAATCTTGGCCGCGTGCGAACGACGAGGGGGATTATCCAATGGCACACAACAGACATGGACATAAGACCATAAATAGATCGAGGTGCGCAAGCAGCAGTGATTCCAAAGCTTGATTAAAGGCACGGCCGCCGATGTAACCGGATCAGCGGGCCGCTGAATTGCTTGGCGCTCTCGGGTAATGTTGAAACTCATCCTGTCGGTAAAAAGGGTACAAAAGGCTGACTAGGTTGCTATATTTTTCAACCCGATTGCAGCGCACAAGTGCTATCAACGTCCCCGCCACTGCACAACTCGGAGTGATAAACACAGCACGAGTTGCCATGCAACACTGCTATTGAGAATATTCAGATACATTCAATGCGACTCAACGAGTGCCCTACAGCAAGAGTGGATTGTTACAGAACATTCTGGAAATCCTTATACATATAGGTGGTAAGGCTTACCCTTCGCTTCTTAACCACCATCGTCATATCCATTTAAAGGATTCATACGAGGAGGGAGGCGTCCGAGTCCGCTATTCCGAGTCAATGCATTGCAGGTATCAAGTAGGCGGCATCGCGATGGCGTGGTATCTACTGAGATTACATAGACGGCGGAGAGGGCACACAGATTGGATCGACGGACAAGACACATAGCTAGAAAACGAACGAGCGAAAGAGGGCAGTTTGAGATTTACATAGGATGGGATAGGATACACACATATGCAGAGGTAGATGAGATGAGATCCAGGAATAAAACGAAGGTGAAATAGATATTTGATAGAAACGATACAATACGCCAGGGGGGAGAGGAAATCCGGGGATGTGCGGTAGCCGCCGGGACGGATGACGAAGAGACGAGGCAAGAGGAAGGAGGAAAGAGCAGGGAGCAGGGACGGAGGCAGGAAGTCCTACTGCCCGGTACTCCCTTACCCACCCCGACCCCGATTGCTGAGGACAAGACTCCGCAGCGAAGGCGGGCGCCCATCTGAAACGAGCGGCGTGTGCTCGCCGCTGCGCGAGACCGAGCGCCCCATGACGGGTGTGCGCTCGCCGGTCGAGAGAGAGATACCGCGCTGGCGCTCGACGATCCTGCGCAAATATAAATATCAACCAGGCCGGCGAGGGAAATTGGCGGGAAACGTGAAAGGAGGAACTGTACGCACCCCCGCATGACAGCCGCCGTCGTGATACGCTTCGCGTGCTGCTTCGACACGTTGTCCGAGTACTGGTCCGTCTCGTCGACGATCTCTTCTGAGAGGATCTCCTCGATGATATCTGCACAAAACACAATTAATCGATTGGAAGGACAAGTAGGGAACAGAGAGAGAGAGAGGAGAGACGCACCTTCAAGCGTGATCACCCCAATGGCCCCGCCCTGTTTACCCGGGGTCTTGCTGATGAGGAGGAGGTGCGCGCGTCCGGTTTGGCTGTCGTGCGCGATAATAGATAAGCAACAAGTGAGCGACAGCCAATAAATGACAAGTGCAGGATAATGAACAAAATACAAATGAACGAGCGAACGCAATGGCACGCGAGAAGACGCACAAATAATCAAGCGCCTGGAAACAATTGATGCTCGGCTTCGCCTCGGGGAGGATCGAGAGCGGGAAACTCGACACGGGGAGCGCTTCGTGCGGGTCGTATTTGAGGAGCTGCGAGGGCGTGGGCTAGCATTAGCGCTCTGACGCGTCGGTCGGCATATAGCACATAATGGTCTCCGACTTGGAAACACGGCGTGGAAGGGAAGGAAGACGAATGTCATGATAAAGTGGACACACACACCTTCTTAATCAGCAGCAGCCCGATGAATGCGTCCGGGTTATTCGGCTCGTGCACCGGGAAGCGCGAGTAGCCGCTCAGCAGGATCGTCTCGACGAGGTTGTCGTCGAGGATCGCGTCGGCGGAGAGGGTTACTACGTCCTGTGCCAATTACACACCGTCAGCGCAGCTCATCCATCGACGAAAATCACCCCTCCTCTCGTACAGAAAAATAGAGGCAGGAGGCGTGGACGGATTTACAGAGGGAAGGTGGGAACAAACAAAAAACTCACCTTCATCGGCGTCATGATCTGCTCCACGCTTTTCATGTTGAGCTCCAGCACGCCGTTGAGGATGCTGATCTCGTCGTCGCGGAGCGGCTCCTCGCCCGTGCGGTGGAATTGGAGGAAGGACTTGAGCTCCGCCTGCGGATGCGATATTCAGCATCGTAAAGAAAATAGTGGGAAGGAAAAGGGAGAATCCAACTCGTCGAGGAAAGCAACGAAAGCATGTAAAGAAAGAGGGATGGGTACGGAGCGACAGAATGCACCTTCTTATACGTATGGCTCTCCCCCTTGCCGAAGACCAAGTCAAGCAGCTTCGCGGTCGGGTACGCAATGGGCGCGAAGAGATACATGAGCCCCAGCACGAACGGCGCGCAGGCGGCGCCGATGGAGAGGCCGTAGCGCACGGAGATGGCTTGTGGGATTATTCTGGGGAGGTGTTAATGACTGAGCAAGTAAATCGGGGATGAAGCGAGCAGAAAATTAAAGGAGGGGCGACAAGGATGGACTAAGGAAAAAGGAGGAGGAGCGCCAAGCGCCGAAGCAAAGGCGTAAATTCAGCTAGGGCGATAGGCAGCAGAATCCGAGAAAAGATAGGAAGGCAGTAATGATGTAGGTAGGGGAATCGAAAGAGGGCCAAGCAGGAAGCACAGAAGGGAGCGAGACATACTCGCTGGATCGCCAAGCAAAAGGTTAATATAAAACATCAGCGCGTTGACTCAATCAGTCGTTGATAATGCTGACCCGAAGATGACTAGAATGGGGAGTGCTAGTGAGCAGTGGGGAGGGACGGATGGATGGTACGCACCGATCGCTGTTGTCGAAAGCGCGACCGCTGCGAGACCGCCGCCGATCTGCGCGTCATGGAACATCAGTACTTCAGTACGGACAGGATTGGATTTAGAGCGGACTACGCACAGCGCTATCGAGAAATATAGGCAAACTTTCGTTGATGATGACGTTGGCCAGGAGCAGAACCTGGCGGATTAGAATTCAGCAGCAGTATTTTAGAATAAGACCCATGAACAGCGCACGACAAGAACCCAGTGCCTCCCTTTCGAAAACAACTGCAGAACCGTCCTCGCGCTCCGCTGCTTGTTCGGGTCTTCGGAGGCCGTCGCCAGCACGCGCAGGTGCAGCTCCTCGAGGCCCATCAGCCCAAGCCCCAACCTGAAACAGCGCTCATGAGCTCGACGACCGTGGGCGGTTCATGCGAGACGGACGAACCCAGCGAACACACCACCGAGTAAGACCAGGACCGCGCTAATGACAATCTTCTCCCAGAATTCGGGCGACCACATCTCGGGTGCGTCTTTAGTATGCCTATTTGTGTGGCGAGGTTGGTGAAGGTGGGGGAGGCGAATACATATCGGAATAGAAGGAAGAAATGTCGATGTCGCATTTTAAGGGCGGAACAAGGGAGGTTTGAGTGAGATTGAGCGAGAAAGTGAGAAGATATTTATCGGCACGTGGGGTACAGCCACAGCCAAATACGCTCAGCCGGCGTTAGAGAAATGTAAGTAATCCGTAAAAAGGAATGGTTCAAGTTCTGGCCATGAAATTGGGACTCGCTTCCTCGAATGCGCAGCCGTCGAAGTACATTTGTTTGCCAAGGGGCGACAGGCTTTGACGCGCACTTGGGCGGCGCGGCATAAGTAAAGATTTCTTATCTCTATGATATTCATCCCGCAAACCTTCGCCTGCTATCAGGTGCGTAGCTGAACCCGAGTCCGTGGCTTTCTCCACGGCACCCTGGTCCCAGTAACATCTCAGCGAATCACCTTCGGAGTTGAATAAAGTCCGTGTTGGTCGGAGTTCGGATTTAGCACATTACACTTCTTCGGGACGTGAGCCAAAATCGCGAGCCGCTGGCACAAACGGCGCCGTCTTGCTAGCCCGAGCTGACCACTGTGGGGATAAATACTTGTCGAGCCCGCCGAACTCCCGTTCCCTTTGTGTTCGGGTTTGGACAAATGAAAGCGATAACCTTCCTGGCAAGTTTCCGCCAAGCAAATAATACGATTCTGCCATTGGGTCGCCAGGTTGGATTCATGCGCCAAGAGTTTATACACTTTCGCGCTAACTTGCTTGTTATTCTTGTACTTACCTTCAACGCTCCTTGGTGCCCACTCGGCACGACTCGGCAGAGCTAACATTGCACTTGGACGAAGACAAAAAGCTCTTATCGCCATTGGCATTCATCCCGGTTCTTTCGTTGGCAGATGCACGGGTGCTGACTAGGGGGCCGTCAACTCGAATTGAATTCTGCACTTTCTCAATGTAAGGCAATTTCAACTGCAGCTTCAACCCGCATGAATGTTGCGTCAGACATACGGAACAAGGGTACGAACATCCGACTCCAGTCTCTCTAGATTCAACTCTTCCTTCTCTCCAGACAACCCAATGGAATCTTACACATAAGGTTCGCGGTCAAGCAATAGTCTGATTTTGACATTAGGTGGCTGGCTTTCCAAATCCCATCGGCCTGCTCGTAAAGACCCGTCGCGGGCACCTGAAACCAATAGTTTCTGGCACGCCCCCCAAATTAATAAACACAGATAAGCTCGCTGGCGCTAATATTTATGGTGCCAGCTACGATGCTCAACGCACAAGAGAGAAGCGGAGTGATGGTGTGTCAAAATCTCGCTTTAGTGGATGTCGCTCTGAGACCATCGCTTCTGCAGTATGTCGCATTGAACCCGTTTATTGCGGGCGAGTATTATGCGGTGTACGGTGATGGAAGTGTGTCGTGGAACTTCCTAACAGCCTGGACCGAGGACGTCAGCACGATAAGCTGGGGTATAACACCTGTCGCAAGCACAGTTTCTCTTGTACATCCTGGAGGGATAGCAGCCACAATCCCGGGTCCCCCAGCGGCAGCACCCTCCACAATCCCACACCCAGCAGCGGCAGCACCTTCCCCAACGGCACGCAAGATCACCTGGCAGCAGGGCCTTCTGATGGGCCTGAACGCCACCAACGATATCGCAACAATAGTGCAAGTCTTAGGAAACTGAGTCAGACGATGCCTTAGCTATTCTAGTTCCTCCGATAATACTCGTATCTTACAGCTGTTCGCAAAACTAACGACACTCACTAAAAATGGCGAAAAGAAAGCATTTTTTGATGCAACAGATTGCCGACCTCACTTCTCATTCATTTCGCGGCGGATTTTGTTGAGAGTAGGCGCGTTTGAAAGCGGGTAAGAAGGGATTTCATATGGTACCCTACTCACGAAGTTAATCACGTAATATGAACGTCCCGAAATTCCGGCTGTCTGGTTTGAACCAAACACGGCAACGGCCCGTAGAGTAAACACTGGCATAGGTTGGCATCTCAAAATTGCTGATTTTGAAAGTACAGGATGCCTACCTTGTCTGCGTCTGTTTAACAACATTGCCATTCGGGGGTTGCCGTCGAAATGCCTTCATAACCACGAAGGTGATTCTTAGTGAATTCAAAACCGCACCGCTGGAACTGTCGGGAGGATTTCATTTCGGTAAAAGCTGGGGAGTGTGAATGGTGTATGATACAAGTAACAAGACAACTACAACTATGACCAATGCAACACGATATAATTCAGAGAAACAGGCTACCACTTCCCCTTGCTCTTCCTCTTTTTCTCCTTCTTCTTCGCTTTCTGCCGCTGCCGCTCCTCATTCAACTTCTTCTCAGTCGCCGCGCTGTACGCTGTCCCATCCATTTTCCTCTCCAGATATTCCTGATAGCGCGGATCTAGATCCCTCAGCATCGTCGTCAACAGCTGCGTCGATGTAATAAGCAACTGCGAAGTGCAAAAAAAAAAAAACTCACCCTCACAACCTCCGCAAACGCGTCCCGCATCCCTTTCTGCACGCGCTGATTCGCCTTTGCACTCGGGCACCCCTGCATCCTACAACCACAGTAGTACGGTTCGACCCATGCGTAGCGCCCGCGGGTGCATTGGAAACCCATCCAGTAGCTGTAGAACTTTTGTACGTCCGGGCTGCTCAAATCGAGCCGCGCGCGCTCCTCGTCACGGTACACACCCCGCTGGAATACCCCGCTGGCGCCGCCGAACACGGGGGGTGTCGCAGCGGGGGCATGCCCAAGGCGGAAGCGCGCGTCGTCGGCAGCGAGGCGCGCATAGAAGGCGGATACGCGGGTGTAAACGGACTGGGGTTGGTACGCGTTAGTCAGAGAGCGTATCCGGGAGGGAGGGAGGAAGGATGGAAAACTAACATTGGGTGCGCGGTCGGACCAAGGTAGGCCGGCGAGACTGTCGAAGAACTCGACCATTTCTTTGATATCTATCACGCCCGTCGGGGATTCGTAAGCCTGTTTCTTCGGCGCGTGCTCGGTACCCCAGGGGTTGAACCAGAATCCGGGCATAGGCTCATAATCTGGGTCGTCGTCGGAATAGGCGTCGTCGGACTCATCGTCGGAGTCTTCCTCGTCGTTGGTCTCGTATTCGAGGTCGTCCCCGCCATCGATGCAGTCCGCAATCTCGAGATGGAAATCCCTCGGCGCGTGATCGTATTTTGCGCGTTTCTGTCACCGTTCAAGTCAGCATTGAAACGGATGGAGCAAAAGGAACAGGTCCGCACGTCGCTGTCGCTCAGAGCATCGTACGCCTTCTGTACCACCCTGAACCGCTTCGCTGCGCCGTCTTGGTCGTCGAGGTTCTTGTCCGGATGCGCCTCTACCACCTTTTTTAGGTACGATTTCTGCGCGCGACGCGTGAGATGAACAGAAAAGACGACACGATAGCAAGGGGTCAGTTACCCTGATTTCGCTCGAGGTCGCGGTCTGCTCAACTCCAAGGACTTGGTAGAAGTAGGCGTTTGGGCAGGGATCGCGTACGGTGGCTTTTGGACGTCGAGGACGACGGCGTCGAGGGCCTGGACATCGTCAGACGCGACGAGGGCGACAGCTTTGACGTTTAACGCACCGCCGTTGGGCTGTTTTCCGTTAGATTCACTGTTGCCCATAGTGCGATGGCGGTGGCAGGAAGAACAAAGGAAGAAACTTCCCTTCCGCATCACGTGGGATTATATAATCTATTTGGATTTACAGTTCCTGGTTCCCGAGGTAACCCACAGGAGTTTGGCGCAAGTCTGTTCCAGCGAAATATTTACGCCAAATATTGCGAGACCAATATTCCGCAAATATAGCCTGTTCCAGCGGCATAAGTATTTATTCGCAGAAGATCAACATATTGGCCATATTGTCGACGTCTTTTGCCACTACCATCACATTGTGTTGGGAGAATGAAAGAACGATCTATTGCAGCCGTCTCTCTCTTTAAAAACTTAGGCCCATCTGAAGTTTTTCACAGCTGTTTGCAAAACTAATGACACTACCTAAAAATAGATAAAATCATTGTTCATCTGGCAGGTTGTGGCTGGGATTCCTCACTCGTTTCTTCACTGACTCATATGATTTTAAGTGTGTTCGAAAGCGGCTAAGGAGAGCTCGAACGGTTCCAAACACTCAGGGCAATTCCGAAAAAATATCTCACAATTTCGTTGTATGTATTCAACCAGAACATGAATCGCGTTGTATTCGGCCAATCGTGAACCAATCCTAGCTCCGACAGTGCCATCACCCGAATTCGCAGCGTCCCCCCCCCGCTTTCATTATGATATCCCACTGTAACCCCACATTTTACCTTGGATTCCCCGGGAAGTATTCTTTGTCCGTGCCGGATTGTTTACTGTAGTATTTCATTCAAATCGACAGTCACGCGTCACGCACCCCCCTGTCGATAGCGAAATTTGGCAGGGGTCACGCGTCACGCCGACGATTGTCGAACCTCCCTAGCATCACACAGTGCTCAAAATTGGTTGTAGGGCACGAAAAAGCCCAAATTTTCCTTCCGATGTCGAAAATTTCGCTGGTGTCACGCCAAATTTTGGCGGTTGTCGAAATGATTTTTTGGGTCGCACCCAGTGTCGATTTGAACGAAATACTACAGTATTCTCGTTTATCAACATTTATTCAATTCCATACAACTCTCCGCAACCAAGGACTATCTTCATGTTTCCCTTCCGTCGCGATTCCTGTTCAAGATTGAGTACGTAGTGAGTACGTAGTAACGTGCTTCAGACATTCAGACAAAGGAAGAAGAATTGGGGGAGAAGAAAAAAAGCGGCAGAAAGGTTCTGCTTCCAAGAATCCCGACTGGGCTGTACGAATCTTTCAGAGCAGCATTGCCTCTCTCCGACAACCACAGCGTGGCACTCGGGTCCATGACTCAGGTTCACCAGCCCGCCACATTTTCCCCACCTGTGATATTTGCCAGCGATCCTCTGAACCTGGAATAATCCGCCGCAATAATGTTAATTTAGGCCTGTACCAAAGTCTGCATGAAATCAATCTATTTATACTGGTTCCCTGGTGATTTATAGCCTATGTAGCTTGTCTGCTCACAGGTTTGACCTCTTCGACTCGTTCTTTCGTATATTGCCGGGCAGTTTCCAAATACCATTGAGCAAGAGTAAACCGCCGAGAGCGGGGGCAACGTGTGCCACTCGCGGATCAGTGTCGACGGTGATTCTACACCGCTGTGCGTGGTGCCGTTGCGCCGGAGGATATCCAGGTGTCATAGAGGATGGGGGTGCTGATTAGAAATCGAGAGTTCTCTCTACGACCTTTGGTTCCTGCTTTCAACTCATTCCGGAAATCGGGTCAACCTGGTTGGGGTTGGGGCTCAAAAACGTGCCCGAAATTCTTCGTATCAGTAAGGGAATGAAGCATTAATTTCCGGAGCAGCTTCATCTGCCCAGAAAAAATAAATTTTGGCTTGATCCCAGAAACTCTCAGGCTGTGTCAGTATACAACAAATTGTTACTAAGCCACTGGTTTCTGGCGCACCTATTCGCATGCTAATATTAATAATCGCAGGAACATTTTTCGGCGCACCAAAACAACTCTATTTCTGGAGTGACTGCCGTATAAATATATGACTGTGCCGGCGGTCGCGGTAAATCTTAATGCCGCCTTACATCTTACGTTCGAGATTCCTGACCTGGCACTCCGATGCAACCTCAACTCAGCAAGTTATTTCACCGAATTGATCGACGGGATGCATACCAAGTTCTTAATCAGTCTTCAAGGGAATTTACTAATTCGATTCATGAGTAAGAACCATCTGACGTCCGTTCCCCGGTCCAATCATCAATGGGCTCGTCAATTCACCACGAATCTACATTGCCATTTTTCGTGATTATAACACACCGTCTTAAGAATAGGCAGACGTAGGCAGAAGATAGGGCCCAGAAAAATACAACAAATGTTATCACGGGTGCTAGAATTCTATACGCCAATTGGGCCTCAGAGCAGTGGCTCCGGTCGCTGCGATTTACTTAGACCTATCACTCTTTAAGCTCATTATTGTATGATACTATCTGAACTAGTTATTATATAACCACGTCGACCACTAGCAGTGTAGAACCTGTGTGAAATGGATGCTGCCAGGCGACAGGAATCGACTCAGGCGTTGCGGGGGACCCCCCTGAGTCCTGAACCTCCCGAACAGGAGCACATCAGCGGCCGTGCCGGCAATCCGCCACGCCCAAAGCATGGGCGAGCTACCAAGCCCTGTTAGTTGAACTGAAAGAGAAAAAAAACGAGGGGGAAAGGCACCTCTCCATCTCCGATGACAGCGCATTCACGACGAACGGCTTGCTCGCCGGGAACAGAGCGTTGAACGACGTCTGCGAACTGTGATCAACGTGAGCAATCCTGGGCCCTGAACAGTCGACACTCCGCTATACGAACCCCACTGGCCGGAGCGGCGCTGACAAGGACCGCAGAGGGCAGAATGAAAGCGAGGAGGATGGCGGTGAAGTGTAGCCCTATGCAGAGAGCACGCCACACTATGCAGCACTATGGAAGCACTATGGAAGCACTATGCAGTGCAGGGCCACACTATATGTTCCGTACCGCGTATTCGAATTATTATTGGGCTTTCTGTTTGCTTGCTCCATGCTCAACTGACAAAGAATAGAGAAAAAACATTCATATTGTTGTTGTAACTATTTCACACGACTGTATCTCATCTACGAGTTCAGTTCCCTTGCCTTTCGCTCCTCCTCATGGACCTGTTCATCGTGATCGCCTGCGCCCGCTCCGTCGACAGACCCGCAAACACATGAAGCAAAATGCCGACATCCGACTGTAGCGATACACTATTAGCGATGGACTAAACGACCGGGATGTAAGTTAGAACGACTTACCAAAGCCTTCCCTACCAAGCCTTCTCTCCGAGAATCACCGGCTTGCTGGTACGGAGACAGGCTTGCTCCGAACCTAGGTTGGAGGGAGGAAAGAAAGAACAACCAACCACGTGGTCATTGTTTGCCGGCCTGTGACTCATGTCCGGCGTCTGCGGGGATTTAAGGACTCTCGTTCGCCACCCGTTGCGAGCCCTTCACCCCTTCGAGTTGGCTGGCTCTCGTCCGCGCTGCACTCTCCGCGGAATACACGCTCGCTTTCCAACGCGGATATCAGCGCCCGAGATGCATGGCACCTAGCTCTCCCGTTCAAATCGTCTGCATTGATTTAGCAGTTGGTTTTCACGTAGATTTTGTTTTGTTTTCTCGAGCTCATCCTAGATGTTGTTCATCTATATATCTCTACATTAATATTGCTTCACATTGTATCCATGGACATCCAAATTACTCGATATTATAAGTAGCGTGCGACGGGAACTGGCACCCACAAACTCACCAGTGGTGCATAGTGTGCAGCGTAAAACACCATAGTGCTCCCTAGTGCTGCATAGTGCTTGGTGTGCCACCACATAGTACTATCCACTAGTATGGGCTACTATGGACGCAATGGTACTATGGCTCAACTATGGCTCGGCTACGGGTTTCCAGATGCGTGAAACTCTGGTCGTCCCTATCTCAACAAATGTTTAGGCCCACTCACTCCCACTCATGGGCCATGATGGTGCTCCGATATATCGCGGGACTGATGGAGGGCATTCTCCGAACTCGCTCTCCATATTACTTGCTGAGACAAGCCTAACTGCTTACATGGATTACCAGTGTCTTGCCAGCGAAGACGAGTTGACCCGAAACCGCACGCTCAAGCGCCTTCTTCGGCACGCGCATGGATCACTTGGCTTTCTCTCTACTGTACGTATCCACTTGCGCTTGCGTCTGTTGTTGACAGCTCTAGAGCTCTCTGTTAGCCCCGGCCAAAGCGGCAGTCACTGGCCGTTACCCTTCCGTACTGTTCAACCACTCCAGCATGCGAGAACCCACAAAATACATGGTCGCTGACGAGGATGTTGATAGGGCGTGGCAAGAGCTTTACGGATGTCTGTCGAACTCTGGTTTCTGTTTTTAACGGCATCTTGACCTTTTTTTGGTAGTTGGCCCGTCGATCTCCGTCGATTCTTACGACTAATGAGGTTGCGAAGCTAGCCTATCCAGTCGAGGCCATTGCCGTCGCAGGACAACCGATATATTCTACTCAGGCATGTGGTCTCGATTTTTTTGTGCAGCCCACTGAACACTAGGCGTTAGCTTGCTGTCTTTCACGATCTCCATTGTTTGGTATGTTGCCGCTCTGCCTGGTCTGATTTTTCTTCTTTAATAGAATCTCCTGCGTATGGCGTTGTACTATGATTCCGAAGAAATTCAGACTCTAGTCACATCATCATTGTCTCGACATGGTCCGCCAAACAATCCAGTGTACCGCGGATATCACGCCTATGATAGCCAGGTTTGTCGAACATCCGCCGGAGCCGGATCTACCCTTCAATTACCAAGGGGACGTCGAACGGGTGTGCCATAACTTTGAGAAGGTGCAGGAATGGGCGTCTAAGAGACGGGGAATAAAGGAGTTTAACAAAGCCTACGCGATTCTGAGCTAGAACGGCGGTTTTAGGAGTACACTGACAGTGCACTGCATGCATCTTTAGCTCATCGGCTAAAACGACGCTATTAAATCCCCAGTATCCCCCCATGCACACGAATAGCTCACAGGTTTGATACTACGAATGCTGTTCAAAATCTAGTTATCGACACTGAAACCCCAATTACACCATAATTCAGGGGGGCCGTCCCATACGCGCCACCTGCAGTTAAAATTTTAGCTCCAAATCCTTGGCATCACAAAACTCGTGCCTTCAACATTCGAATCCACTCCTTTATCAAGAAGTTGCTTGGCGGTCCCGTACGAGCCACCTACAGTCAAAATATTAGCCGCAATTACTTGGGATTTCAAAAGGCACACCTTGAACGTTCAGGTCTGTTCCCTTGTCGAGAAGCAGCGCCACCGTTTCAACGTGTGCCCGGAGCGACGCCGCTTGGAGTGCCATCCTGTATTCACCGCCGGCTGGAACTGTCTCAGTCGTACATCTTCAGGATCTCACACTCGCACCTTGAGCATTTAGGTCTGCTCCCTTCTCAAGGAGCAGCTTGACGATTTGATGATTTCCGCTGTACGAAGCCGTCTGGAGTGCTGTCTCGTACTTGCCACCTTGTACAGGGATTTCAAGGACATCCCTGCGAAGTTCAAACAATCTCACCTCGGATATCGACAGCGGCACTGTAGGCCAATGTCGCTTTCACCAATTCTATGTCTTCGCGCTGCGATGCTAGCTGCAATAATGTTGCATAATTGCACCCTACAATGGGATGCTTGGTATTCCTCGCGGGCTCATTTTCATACCATCAACAACGACATCGACATCTGCACCGTTCTTGAGCAAAGCCACGATCCCTGCCGTCACTCCATTCTTGATGGCATTACGCAATGATTCGGTATGCTTCGTTTTGCGTTGCTTCGCATGACGGGCTAGCTCCTTTATGCGCTGTTTCTCGCGACGGGAAAGAAATGTCTCCACGAGGTCCCGCAAGGGCAGAACCAATAGGGGCATGGCGAGGATTGGACCGAAGGTCCACTCAGAATCACCGGAAGTAGAAGCGTGAGCTCAATGTCAGGGAGGAATATGAAACTGATCGCCAAGAGCAGAACCCGGCCAATGACTGTGGGCACAATGCTCGGAGTTTTGCGGTCTCCATGCTTGTTAAATAGCCCAGGGGAGAGACCGAGAAACAGGTCCATTGGAAGAATCGGTTTGAAACCCGGGACAAGAAACAGCGAATAAATCGCGATTGACCATTTGCGCAGTTGCCCCCATCGAAGAGGGATCGATTGGCCCATGACGGACGTGGACACTTCATTGATTGCACAAGTCCTAGTTCCAAACGAACCCGGGTTGCTCCAGAGCCAAACCCTGAGCCCCGCCTTGATTGTTGAGTTCAGGGTTCAGGTCAAGAATAGTGAAAATATTCTCACTCGACCGTGGGGGTTTAGGCTCTGTCTTCCCTTGGTGTTCCGCTGTTCACCAATGGGAACGTTAGATCTAGAATACAGAGTATCATATCACACACGTTCCAGGCCCCCCGAGGCGCCGTTTCGCAATCCCATCGAGACTTCGTCCCGGATGTGCTGTATCCAGGAAGGAAAGCCCACAATTCCTCCTGTGTCACCCAGGCTCTTGTGCTGAACGTAGAGCAGATAGTAGATAAAGGTATTTGTGTTGTTCATCCAACTTAGGCTGGGAACAACACTCGCGTGGAAGTTGGACAAGCCCGCCGCCGTCTGAGCCTCGACGACGGCTGCGATGAGAATGGCGAAGGCGGTGATGAGGATCATCGGTGATTGAGTTTCGACGGAGTCGAGTTCGGTTCTAGTCACCTTTCCAAATAGCGGGGATGAAGCTGAGCAGATTTTGCATGTAAATTGTGACGCGGACGCCGATCCCCGATATGTCGGAATCTACTTGGGGGCAGATGGGGAGGAGGTCATTGGCGAGGTCGTGGATGTGTCGGAAGTGAAATGGGAGTGTAATACTGAGGATGTTGCCAGCACAATGGCACCCGAGTCACTAGAGCAGCCGAACAAGGACAGTGATGGGCAGTCGCGCATGCCTCCGCCGCTGGCAGACGATGCGAGGCAGGAGCTAAACATCGACCGTCGGGTGACGGAGTTATTGTCGTTGAAAAACAGTTTCCAACGCCACGAAGAGAGTCACGGAGCCTTCACCCATGGCATACTATATGGTCGTCTCGTATTAGATTGGTATTAGACTGTATTCGAAGCTCCCACCAGTACCAGTCTCCAGGTCAACGATGTTGGGCACCCTCTCGGCGCTTGAGTTCGTCGGCCTCCTTGAGCCTCAGATGAAACGACATGAATCGAGCAACATGACAGAGGCAGAAGGAGAAGTTGCGGAAAAGCCGGTGTTTGGGCACGTGATTGTACGTGAGAAGGTCGGAGTTCCAATCGCAGTGTTGCTTCTCACCATCATGACATCGACGACCGCCCTTCTTGCCCAGGCCACCCAGTCACTCGCGGACCCCAACAACCCGAAATTCTGCTGCAGATATTACATATGTTTGCTTTCCCAAATCAAAATCGAGAATTCGCACATTTGGGAGAATCCCATTATTCGGGACGCGCCGTATGCTAGCGATAACCTCCGGTTAAAGCTGAGCCCTCTGACGGATTCGATGTCCCTGCTCGATGTTTTATCCGCTTTTATTACCACAAATAGGTCTCGCGAGGACATGGCCGTCCTCGCTCAGCGGATGGAACACTGCGAATGCGATCGCACCGATTGTCTGATAGACGTAGTGTTGCCACGGCTCGGCTACGGCTGGCTCCGAGCCGAGCTGACTAAAGCCGGCTTACACCGGCTGGCCCACGGCTTAGCCAACGGCTTGACCCAAAATTGTAAATCACCCTTATTACGAGGAGTGCGGCTTTTATATTAGGTAATATGAGGGTGCCAACCCTCCCAGTGAATGCCCAAACTCGAATGTCTCCACTATTGGCTCTCAATTTGCTGGGTTGACAAGTTTGGTGATCCTGTCACATGGGTCACGCTATGTGACAGCTTTAATAAAACCTAAGACAGCATCGGAAGGGAGGGACAAAATGGGAGTAAATGTGGTCAGGAGCAGTCTCAGAGCTCGGAGAGCGTATGGAATGTATCAAACACTTCTCATTAACAAGCAATTGACAAGTTAGAAAATGCAGTGGAGCCGCGGCTCAGCCGTGGCTTGATCGGCTGGCTCCGGCTGGCTTATTTTTGGCTTGGCTCCAACGGCTAGCCGAGCCGAGCCGAGCCGCGGCAACACTAGATAGACGGTATGCACGCATGGAAGTGGGACTCCACTGCCTATTGTCGTGATCCTCCCGGCTTCGCTAGCCGAACTTGGAGGGTCTTATTGCTATCGTAGCGGACATATTTTTCAATGCTCTGCAATTGCGTGAGTTTCGGCGGACTGGCTGGCCAAAAAATCGCCGACAGTGCCTGGCTGGAACTGACGAAGCAGCCGCCACGATGCTTTGCCGATGGCTCGATGTTTACCCGATCTTGCCACTTCTCCGTGCCATCAGCGCTGCCGCCTCCTTATTTGGCGAACACGTCCTCGTCCCTTTCCTCCTCAGCGCACACCTCCCCAAGAATCTGGTCGCCATATTGAGACGCGGCGTCGACTCGCTTCCAGTGGATTTCGCAGGAGGTTTCGATCCTTTCGGTATCGTGTACCCCATCACCCTTGTGTTCGTCACGATAAACCAACTTTCAAACATCGACGACGGCGTATCCTCTGCGTATTTTTACCGCGAACATTGCCCTCTGCTCCTCGAAACCCTCAATCGCGTGGCCGAGATCGACGACAAAATGGCGTGGACCTTGGATGCACTTTGGGAGGTAGGCTTAAATCTGGGCGGTGTTGTGCATGCGAAACTCGTGCTTCCGTTCGACGAAGCAAAGTACCACCCCCGAATCCTAGCCTACTCGAAAATGCACCGGACCACGATTCTGCAGGTCCAGACACCATATCAGCTGGCCATGAACATCATGCTCACGTTAGCTGAGCTGCCCCCGCAGTGCATGAACGTCAGCTGCACCAAGGAGACCCCGGCTTCGATATGTTCTGGATGCAAGCGTGTGGCATATTGTGACGCTCAGTGTCAGACCCACGATGTGCGCCCGTTTTTTTTGCTCACCGACCCGCTGTGGCTAACTCAAACATCCCAGTGGAGTGGGCCACTGCCTCACAAGAAAGTTTGCAAAACCATCCGAGCTCTGGGCGATGCTGGCGGGTTCCCTGTTTATGCCATTCCGAAATCTCCGCTCCAACTCGACATCGAGGCTCGTCGCCGGGTCGAAGACGCTATCTCATTGGCGGCAGTGAACTCGTTCAATGAAAACATAATTGAGGACGATCGGATTCGCAAGGTCGTCAATGATAGTACGTTCCCGTTCGACTTTCGCCTGCTACTATATTCTGACCAAATTATCTTAGAATACAGTGCTCGGTATCAACGCTCGCTGGATTAAGGACGCGGTTGCTCCATAAATAGCGACAGGAAGATTACCTGGAAAAATTTGTACTCGAATAAAATGATCTTGAAATACCTCGTATCGCAACCGCAAGACCGATCGCCATGGTCCAGCTATCGAAAGAATACATGACGAGCATTCTGATAAGAACGGTATTAGTTTTTGAAAGAGTTCACTGGACACACAGCCAACTAGACAGAGGCAACCATTATGCACTCGTTGTATCGTCCAGACGCAGGGTGTCCATGACAGAACAAAGAGCAAACACGAGATTAATTCGGTTGGGTACCTGTTCCTTGGCCAACCGCAACCACCGACACCTTGACGTATATGAGTCGTTCGCAGCGACGAAAGAACCGTGATTTGTATTTCAATAACAGAGTACAACGGAATTTCGTAGCGAAAACTGCAACATTTGGTGGATCCAATTGTATGAAAGATTTTTGTTGATTAGACATTTGTGGCACCGGCTGGCGCAACCTGCTCGGAGCACCCGGACGAATTGAAAAGTATACCTTTAAATATGGTCGGCAACATAAGCTAAGAAAAGAAAGGGAGCCTTACCACTGAGTAAATCGACGGTCTGCTTAAAGATTCCATTGACGTTCACTAGACTTCTCGGGATAGCATGTGAAAACTGGTCCCAGTAGCTTGCACATCCCTGATTAAAGATGAATACTGCCTGTCAATTGAACACAATGGCATATCGACGCACCCCACTGATATTGAACGGTGGTGGTGGCTCGGGATCGGCCACGAAAACGCCGTTTTCATCGTTGCGACCCGCAACCCACTGAGGCAATGCTGCTGCAATTTCTGCGGGGATGGGCGAACCCAGTACCGGAGCGGCTGCACGGAACCAGTTTTCTGGGAAGGTCTGGTTCATTAAGAAACAGGTCATAATTCGTTTAGTGGATTGCTTCGTGGTTCCTATGATTAGGAGGCATGATCAGTCGATATCTCTTCATCGATGGATCTTTATACCATTTGCAAACACGCTGACGACGGAATCAGAGTCAGTGGTGTTCGTATGTGTATTTTTTTTAAAACAAAAGTTAGTTGCCTGAAAATGAAGGAGGGTGCAGCTAGGGAGCGCTCAGCAAGCCTCATGCGAAATCAAGTCCAGATTGACTCACCTATGGCTGTATTCAGGCGACGAGGGGGCAATGCAACCTGTATTGATCTCAGCATAATTGGAGAAAATTCAATGCCAGACTCACGTCACGGTCCAAAGCCTGATCGGACTCGAAGTTAAGTCTGTTGATTTCGATTACGGTTTGCAGGTTGAATACTGTTGCCGGGCCGTCCGGTCCGTCGTCGCCGAATTTTGCAAGCTGTTCCAGGGCCTGTGACATACTCGAGTTCATGGGCCGAAAAACGCTGCACTAAATGAACGGACCATATTCCAGAGAGTCTGATTAAGGTTGCGATTGTCACCGATAAAAACATCGGCGCGAGTTATTGAGCCATCACCTTCAAATGAAATTCAACTTCAACATCGATCTAGAGCGCAAAGTGGGTGATTTCTAACCTTCTACCCGTCCGTGTTTTGCTATGCCCTGTGTCTGCGGGCCGTCGATTTTAAATGGCAGAGGAGGTACGAATGGGCTAATTCCGCCAACAGAAATTTTGTTCAGGAAAGGATTTCCACGCGTGAGCTTTCGCGAAAGGATGAGTGAGGAAATGGAGCAGGATATTGTGATCCTTACCAAGTTGAGTGCAGCCATGTTTGCACCCATGTCCCTATCAATATTGAATGCCTGGGAGTTCCACGATTTAAAATTGAATTATTGCAATCAGCATCCACGTTTACCTCTCCCGTGGCGTGAATGATTTCTTCAAAACTAGTAATTCCACTAGAAGACGGGATCAACGACGTGGAATTCCAACAGAAGAAAATTCGGTACTTTCTCGAGATATACCTGTGGTTGGCGAGAGTATTCATAGCCGCTGCATGAAAGAATTAGGTAACACCTGTCAACTGCAAGTACGAACGGCACGCTAAAAAAGTGACTCTGTAAAATCGGGGTTATGATCAACAGAATAATATCACGTCCGCGCTGGTCATTGGGCCCGGGTGCAATGAAAGGATGCTCACACAGGCGGCATGCAGCATGGCTTATTTCCAAAGAAGCCAGCGTTGCTTGTACGCCGCTTATTGCCGGCTTATATGTGGCTTATGCTGCATCAAATGGTGATAAGATACACGATTGAGTTGATTCTGTCATAGATTGGGTGACCGCTCAATTACTGGTTTGGCCTGGTCCCACTTGGGTGGCTGTAGACTGCTGTAGTGACCAGCTTACCTGGGGCATTTGCATATATATTATTCTACTTCTCCTGCAATTATTTCTTAATTTCTTTCCACTTCACAATGAGTGTCAGCTGATTCTCACACAGTGCTCGGGGCCCGGTCCAACTCCCTGCTTGGCTCGCTTTCTTGATAACTATCAGTGCATATCAAAAATAACCTGTATTCAGCTTTCTTTTCTTGCTTCCCTTGACTAACTGCTCGCCTTCCAGTGCCCACAAGGGTCTTGGGTTCTGTCTGCCCGCCCTGTAGAGTTAATATAGCTTGTATGAAACCAATATCAAGACTCGCAAACACGTGAAGAGTGGGGAATTGCTATTACTGGGAGCGAGACTCTTTGAGAGGTTCTGTGGGTGCACCGTACCCCATAGTGCCTGCATCAGGAAAAACCTCCTTCGGAAAATTACCTCCAATTCGGGGAAATTTCCTTCCTGCTTTCCAAAGAAGGCCAATTCGAGGCAATTGGGGAAAATATCCTCAATTTTCCGTGGTTGCCAATATATCCTCAGTTGTATGGTTTGCCTCCATAGGCGTTAATACATCTACAATAAAGTGATCGGGATGTCATGTTAAAAAATTGATCAACTTCATAATTTGTTCACCTTGAGCAGACTCATGGAATGGAAAAGGGGGCTAGATCAATTATTCATGTTCTTATCCAGTAAAACAAGTTAGCATAACTTAAACCCTAGAGCGCTTCTGAAGAAACTTGACTTACGCTCGTTGACATCGTTTACAGTGCGCCAGTGCGCGCAGGTGTGCTTCAAAAGGAAATTGACGTCATAAATTGCTCGTGAACTTTTTTTGAAAGTGTTCTAGGGTTTTGCAGTTAGCTGGAAATGAATCTCCTTATATTTCTTGGGACAAAACTTCGGCTCAAGTTGGATTCGGGTTAGGTAACGCCGGGGGACCACTTGTCCTGCACGGTGGTTGCGCAGATTCCGGGTGTTTAGATGCCTGCCAGCAGCCCTGTGATTGGATGAATTGAACTTGATGCTCTGGAGACTCCAGACAAGATCCTGAAGTTTGAACTGCGAGTGCGTTCAAAGCAAGTTCAAAGTATGTTAGAACAAATGTCAAGTCCCTAGCCGAGTGGGCCGCGGCGTCTGCCCGTCGGATCAGACGATGAAACCATCACGTGCACGGAAAGGTGGTTCGTATTAATTCAATGATTGCTTGATGATCTCGCGTCTTTCTTCCCTCCCATCACCATCTCCTCACATTCCTGGTCCTTCTCCTTGCCAACCCCCGGTCTTCTCCCGAAACACGCCACAATCGTACCTCTCCACACTTCGGAGACAACGCCAAGCTCCAAAGTACGTGGCACGTATAATTTTTCCTCCCACTACTTTACTCACGATGCGACATAGCGTCCTTTGCTCTCGTTATTGAGGGGAGTTTCTTTGGTGCCACAGTTCGGGAGAACGTGGTTTTAGGTGCGGGGCAGGTGTGAATGATGTGGAGGTATGCCATGCTGTTCTCCTTGTTCGCACTTGTTTCTCCTATTGTATCCAGAGACCACTACGTCCTGAAACAAGTGTCTGGTTGAGCATGTATGTCTCTTGCTCTTCTACACCTACATTTCCTATCCTCCTGATTGTTAGTTATGGGTATCACTCACAGGGCAAGCACCGACTCCTCGATAGTACGTGATGAATACCCTTCCTGTATCTGACTTCTGTCTCTGCTTTAGTTCCCTTATCATTGCAAGGGCCTCACGGTGTGTTTATCCTCTTCCTTGCAAACCTCTACTTATCTTCATACTTGTTCCGTCACTCACCAGCTGCAGCATCCTCAGCCCGTGCACTTCCGCCTTTTCGTACCCGATGAGGGCCCTGCTCACCCCACCTTTCTCGTGCGACCTCGCCTGTGCCTAGAGCCCAACTACTGCACCCGTGAGTTGAATTATATTATTCGTGGCTTTCCACTCACGCCTCGACACTTTTTCGGGTTGACCAGCTCGTGGAAGAACATCGAAAAGCAGTGCGTGCCGCATCGATTCATGCCCCGCACCTCTGTGTTCCCCTCGTCCATGTGCCCGCGCCTTTGAGTAGCGACCGAGTTGAAGGGGCTGCAATGAGGTGCAAATGCGCGCCACGCACCAGCAGGTCCTATTCTACATGCTGGTCGGACGGGTGTGATATACTCACAGATGCCGACCCTGTTCATGCAGCGAGACTCGCGCAGGAATCCCTCGAGTTTGCGAATTTTCCCGAGCACGCGTTTGGTCTATCCGTGTTCCTCAACGACGCGGACGGCAAGTCGCCCGATCCTCGTGGAGGGGAGCAATGCATTCGGAGTACGTCGCGATATCGAACAACGCGGGGGTGAACGGCTGGGGCGTCTGTGAAATCTCTAATGGGGAAGGAGGAGAGATGCACCATGTGCATGGCGCCGAAATTGATACTGAAGGCGGCCGGCCAAAAATGAGGGAACCGGATCGTTCTGTCATCGATGGGCCTCAGGGTAAGCTGAATGCCTCGAGATTACCCACATGAGAGGAGGTTGAATCTTCCGGTCTCTCCTCGACGAGAGGGCCTAGCTTCACAGCTGCCTGAGATTCGTTTGCGCGATGTGAGAAATTCAGAAAGGTATAAAGATACTAGACGGATTTGACGCGTCAAAGGAGGCCTCACGGGTGTCTGCGTGTGGGACGACACGTACCGAGCTTCGAAATGTTGTGATCACTCCCATCGGCAAGCCAGTCTGCGCTCATCACTGGTATGTTTTGAAGGCATTGCGATGCGTTTGTGGAGGGCAGGAGCGTAGGACAGCAGGATGGAGGGTGGGCGGTGGTGATGGTGGTGGTGGGAAGAAGAGGGGCAAATATTTGCTCACCGGAGGATCTGTAATCATTTGATGAAGTGTGTCGAACTTGAGCTCAAGTCCGACACATGTGGCGCATCTGAGCGGAAATCGTTGCACTTGATATGTGTCGCTCTCCCGCGTCTGGTATATACTCCGCTGCGCCAAGAGTCCAAGACCTCAACATACACAAACCGCTCTCTGATTCTCACGAGGAATATTATCCGGTGAGCTGATTGCGCTGTAAGCTTCGACGAAAAGAAGTCTGTCCGTCCAAATATTTCTCAGTCAATCATCCGCGGGAACGTCGTGGCACCCTGACTCGATGCCGACATCTGAACAAGGAGACTGTCTACCGCGGCTTCTACGAGGTCCAAGAATATTTTGATAAATTTGCGGCACAGTCGGCGGTGCGGCATTCGCATACCTGTTTCCCGTGCTGATGCTCTTTCAGACGGAGCAGGCTGTGCCCGTTCTCTGGATCTATCGCCTCGTTCAGACATTGGCGCCTCGCTCGTCACCTTTCCGATCTGCCTACAAGATTTCTCGGCAACACCGTGACCTTTGTTGTATCGCGATTCCGGATGAAGTTGGATCCAGGAATACCGACGGATGCCCCCAACTGGCGGTTTTTGTCGCGTCTCCCCCGAGCCTCGTCGTAGGGGAGCACCAGCAATGTGCCAGGATCCCAGCAGCCGATTCGGTATCTGGTTTAATATTGGAAGCCAGCGCTAATCCAGGGTGCCACTTTGTCTATCACTGGCATTTGACTAGGATGGATAGGGCGCTAATGTCCCATATTAAAGCGCTATCCGCCCTCTGTTGCCCTGCAAACGAGTTCTTTCACATTACCCGCCTTACTACCGTTAACATGGACTGTCAATTCTCCTTCGGCCCCAACCGCTCGTACTTTTGTAGTGCTCGAGAATTATACGCGTGGTAGGCGGACACATGGCCTCATACAACGCAGGTTTTGTTAATCTGGATACCACATATAGGAGCGAAAACACACTGCCTATCGGGCTGATTAGTCTTCTTGAAGATGTAACTCATCCCCAGGCCCTCAGCACCCCTTACGATGTGGCTTTTCCCATGGAACCTGGGACATACGCGATGTGCTGGAAAACTATCCGGGGAGAAGATTGGTACGAGAGTGCGTACTCCACATCGTATATCGTGCACGCCGCTCTTAACTGTCCCCAGATGGATGCCTGGGTCCCAATTACACACGTCTCTCGGAGTTCATCAAAGGCGTCGCCACGAGTGGCGGGCATACCATGCGCACTGTTTTCGGTCCTGGTGCCAGCTACTTCTCCATGTCTGGTTCGGGATGTTCGTGGCAGAATCTCCCGCTGGCGCTGGAGGATGACATCCTCAACAGCATAAATGTCCGGCGGCCTACCTGCGTGGCGATGGGTGTCCAGGGATCTTATGTCGTGATATATAATGACCGTACAGTAACGTTGGATTTATGCGGCCAATACCCCCTCGTTGAGGCCATGATGACCCTCAGCGCACAACAGAAAAACGGAGTGGTGGTGTGTCAAAATCTCGCTTTAGTGGATGTCGCACTGAAACGATCGCTTCTGCAGTATGTCGCCTTGAACCCATTTATTGCGGGCGAGTATTATGCGGTGTACGGTGATGGGAGTGTGTCGTGGAACTTCCCAACAGCCTGGAGCAAGGACGTCAGCACGATAAGCCGGGGTATAACACCCGTCGCAAACACAGTCTCTCATGTAAGTCCTGGAGGGACAGCCGCCACGATCCCACACCCAGCAGTGGCAGCACCCACCATAATCCCACTCCCTGCAGCGGCAGCATCCTCCCCAACGGCACGCAAGATCACCTGGCAGGAGGGCCTTCTGATGGGCCTGAAGGCCACCAACGATATCGCAACAATAATGCAAGTCTTAGGAAACTGAGTCAGATGATGGCTTGGCTATACTAGTTACTCGTATCTTACAGCAAGCAGGTGCCCTAGTAATTACAATCCCGCTCGGGGGGACCCGATTGCACTGGGGGGGGGTTGATTATACTCGCGAGGTCCACAACATGAACAACGCACTGTCGATTTGAACTTCCGATGGAATCCGAATATTTTGATTCTGACTTGGAATTTGTGTGCTCCCTCCACGACCCTTTCAACCTCTCCACCCTGTATGCACGGAATCCAGAATAAAATCCAAAATAAAAGCCGGTTCTGAACAAGCAGCACGTGCCAGCCTACGGCTTAATACCACCAACTTTGCCCATCCCTATCAACCCAAGATTTCAACCTCAACTCAATCCTACCATTGATGCCCACTCCCCATACAACCTTACGCAATTATTGAAAGCCCTACAGCTCACAAAGAACTGGCTGTCTGAAGATCCAAAGAAGTAAACTGTATGCCCGAATGTGATGTACCATCCACAGATAAATAACAAACCCTTTATATGCTCGGGGTGCGCTCGTTAGGCCCTCCATGATGATATAAAATTCATATTTCCACTGCAGCGTAACATCTTTTTCTTTATGAAAAACCCATCAAAATTTCGCGCTTTGATCGTTTTCATGTGCGACCGCCCTTTGCTTGTGCCGGTCCAATGCCGCTCCAGCCGCTGATTATTTTGATGCCTTCTACCCAGTCGTTCGCCTTGACTCTCTTGCGCCATTCTAGCCATAGGAGCAATTAAGGACATGGAAGTCCAACAGCTCGCAATCAAAAGAGCTTACCTCAATGCAGATCTCAAAGAAGATAATTACATGCGTCAACCAGATGGTTATGACGATGAAATTAGACGTGTTGGCCGCCTCCACAAGACCCTATATGACTTGATCAGTCCAGTCGTGAATGGAATCGAAAATTCAATGCGACCTTGGCCCAATTCGGCTTAAGCATACTGAAGCTGATCATTGTGTTTATACACCCACCATCGATGGTAAGACCTCTTATATCACAGTCTGGGTCGATGATTCACTCCTTCTGACCGGAGACACCGTAGAAATGGAAGAAATGAAGCAATCATTACGCCAGAAATTCACCATTACTAACTTTGGCGAGCCGAAACTTCTCATCGGACTCGAGATCAATCGTGACCGCGCCAATCGCACAATCTCGATCTCACAAAGGCCTTCCTAGACATATGCACCAGAAATTTTCTGCTGAAGCTGGGATGAATCCGATTTGAGGGAGTGTTGAGCATAGCCCAGAGGCTGTGCACCTCGGGCAACTCGGACATCCCCCATTATTCTACTATGTTCTCTTTCTTGACTCATAGTGACTCAGGCCTTTAGTAATACCGAGTCAGTCTCGTCTATTGAAGCAGCCTTGTAACTTATGTAGAATAAATCAATTTATTGTGTCCCCAAATATTATTTGTGTCTCAGAGAACCATCTGCCAGTTCTAATCAACGACCACCTCGTATATTCTCAACACTGTTTGACCCTACTAGATGTATAAATATCCTTCATTTACGGTCTACCAGGTCCTAAAACTCCCGGTAAGTGTTCTTGAGCCATAAAACCTTATTAAGACTAGCTTAAACCTCAATTCCCTAGCTCTGCGCAGTCATTTCTCAAAATCACCGAAAATGGCAGTGTTCAGCATAGCATCAGGTTCTCAACCCGTAACAAACCCAACAATCGGCCAAATTTGAATGGGGGCAGACTTTTGACAAAGAAATACCACCATTCGATCGACCCCGAGACTCCGTCGCAACGGCTTAAATCGGAAAAAGGTCAAAAGATGACGATGGTCAAACCCTTCGACTCTTTGTCAAATTTCGTTTGACCCCGCCAATGCCAACACTAAGGTTGGCATCTCAGCATCGCTGATTTTGAAAGTACAGGATGCCTGCCTTGCCTGCGTTTCAACAGCGTTGCCGTTCGGGGTTGCCGTCGAAATGCCTTCATAACCACGAGTGTGATTCTTAGTGAATTTAAAACCGCACCGTGACCGCTGGACCAGTAGACTATGATCCAATGCAACACGATATAATACAGAGTAACAGGCTACCACTTCCCCTTGCTCCTCCTCTTTTTCTCCTTCTTCTTCGCTTTTTGCCGCTGTCGCTCTTCATTCAACTTCTTCTCAATCGCCGCGCTGTACGCCGTTCCATCCATCTTTCTCTCCAGATATTCCTGATAGCGCGGATCTATCTCCTTCAGCATCGTCGTCAACAGCTTCATTAATGAAATAAGCAACTGCGAAGTGCAAAATAATAATACTTGCCCTCACAACCTCCGCAAACACGTCCCGCATCCCTTCCTGCACGCGCTGATTCGCCCTTGCACTCGGGCACCCCTGCATTCTGCACCCACAGTAGTATGGCTCGACCCATGCGTAGCGCCCGCGGGTGCATTGGAAACCCATCCAGTAGCTGTAGAATTTTTGTGCGTCCGGGCTGCTCAAGTCGAGCCGCGCGCGCTCCTCGTCGCGGTACACACCCCGCTGGAATACCCCGCTGGCGCCGCCGAACGCGGGGGGTGCCGCGGCGGGGGCATGCCCAAGGCGGAAGCGCGCGTCGTCGGCGGCGAGGCGCACATAGAAGGCGGATACGCGGGTGTAAACGGACTGGGGTTGGTACGCCTTAGTCAGAGAGCGTATCCGGGAGGGAGAGAGGAAGGATGGAGAACTAACATTGGGTGCGCGGTCGGACCAAGGTAGGCCGGCGAGACTGTCGAAGAACTCGACCATTTCTTTGATATCTATCACGCCCGTCGGGGAATCGTAAGCCTGTGTCTTCGGCGCGTGCTCGGTACCCCAGGGGTTGAACCAGAATCCGGGCATAGGCTCATAATCTGGGTCGTCGTCGGAATAGGCGTCGTCGGAATCATCGTCGGAGTCTTCCTCGTCTTTGGTCTCGTACTCGAGGTCGTCCCCGCCATCGATGCAGTCCGCAATCTCGAGATGGAAATCCCTCGGCGCGCGATCGTATTTTGCGCGTTTCTGTCACCGTTCAAGCCAGCATTGAAATCGATGGGTCAAAAGAAACAAGTCCGCACGTCGCTGTCGCTCAGAGCATCGTATGCCTTCTGTACCACCCTGAACCGCTTCGCTGCGCCATCTTGGTCGTCGAGGTTCTTGTCCGGATGCGCCTCTACCACCTTTTTTAGGTACGATTTCTGCGCGCGACGCGTGAGATGAACAGGACGGACGACACGATAGCAAGGGGTCAGTTACCCTGATTTCGCTCGAGGTCGCGGTCTGCTCGACTCCAAGGACTTGGTAGAAGTAAGCGCTTGGGCAGGGATCACGTACGGTGGCTTTTGGACGTCGAGGACGACGGCGTCGAGAGCCTGGACATCGTCAGACGCGACGAGGGCGACAGCTTAGACGTTTAACGCACCGTCGTTGGGCTTTTTTCTGTTAGATTCGCTGTTGCCCATGATAAAATGGCGGTGCCAGGAAGAAACACGCCCCCGGCATGTGGGTCCTTAAAGAAGACGAAAACAGGGCACGTGTGATTACATAATTTATTTCTTAGTTCCTGAGGTAAGTAACCCGCCGGAGTTTGGCATAAATATTCAGCGGACAATATGCTGGGAATATATGGTGTTCCAAGGAAGTATTTGCGTCAAATATTGGTTGACTTCCCATAAGCATAGATAATTTTTTTGGAATATATTTGCATTTCCGGCAGCGATGCCGAGGCACGTGTTAGGACCCCATCGGACTTGGATCTGAGTATTATCCGTTCGGACCCTCTTTCAAACCATTATATATTATAATCTGTACAGGGGGTCGGTACCCCCCCGACAGATTATTCTAGCTACACATTATGCTGAATAAACGCATTGGGCGACTCTCCGCTCGGGCTTTCGCCGAATTCGGTTGCATGTCACAAATGTCACAGACGTAACTCACTCTTCGCTGGCACTCTCTCTCCGACACCGTCCAAGACCCGACATGACGCCGTCTTATGGATGCTCTCAAGAACCCCCCACTCCATTTACACTCCAATATTGACCCACCAGGGCTGTTTTAATGACTTTGCGACCGATTCGACGCCGCCGCTGTGAATCGCTGGGACTTACCCAGATGCTTGCGTCCCAGTTGGTTCTTGGATTGCTGTAAAAGCGAAATTGCCTCCGGTAACACTGAGTAACAATCTGGCCCTGTTGCGACACTTACTCTCTCTCAACGACAGAGCTTAAATGGTACATTGCTTCCGAAGGGTCACCGGCGCAGCAGAGCTCATAAAGCTGGGCTCGTATCCAAATGTTTCTCCGTTCGAGGTTCGCTCCTTGTTCACCACATTCCTTGCCTTTCCTTTCCTCAATCTTATTCGCAATGTCAGATCCAGCTGTTCCACCATTCACGCAGTCTGCGCCTAAGCCCGATATTCACTTCGACAACAATGGATTGCCCTGGCTCCGCGACGCAAATGGCCAGTGGGCTCCTGCCCCTCTGGTATGTATTCTACTCTCCTCTCACGAGCACATTGAGCTGATCATCATAGCCGCCGCCTCTGCAGCCGCCCTTCGAACTCAGAGGTGCCGCAGCAGCTACAATTCAGGTATGTGTCAGACCAAATAATTTGGTGCTTTCTTAACTTTTCTTCAGCCAACTGCATACAATTTCCCATCTACGTTCACGGGGGATTTTTCTGCGCCTCCGCATGCGTCGTCCTCCACCAGAGCCATCCCACCCCACCTCATCGATCCTCGCCTTCGCCCTCTTCCTCAGGGTGATGACCGCGACCTGACCGACCCCTACACCATCGCCAAGGCCAGCCTCCACCCTGCCGTCAAAGTCGCCGGTGTCCGTCAGAAGGATCACGGGAAGAAGCGTCAACTTCCCTCCGACTCTAGCGACTCTAGCGACGATGCCCCAGTGACCAAGCGTGGTCGTCCCCAGGGCTCTATCAATTATAACAAAAACGACACCGCGAAGGTCCTCAAGATCGCTGAGAAAAAGCTGCCGATGGGTGCCAAGGGCTGGAAGGCTGTCACAGTTAAGTTCAATAAGTGGGCGACAGCGAACGGGCGGCCAGAGCGTGATGTGAAGTCTCTCGAGACCAAATACAGACAGGTGTGTTGCCTTTCTTGACCCTTCTGTTTAACGAGCTCACTGTTGTGCTAGCTACTGCGGAAAAAGAAGCCCACCGGTGACGGCTACTGTCCTCCAGATGTTAAACACGCCCACCGTATTGAGGACTTGATTAATCAGAAGGCCGACACTCGCCAACTCAGCGACTCGGAGTTTGACGATGCTGGCGGTCCTGCCGATGCTTCGTCGGATGATGTAGTCGAAGTTGTTCCCACCACATCCACAGTCCGCACCGCTGTTGCTCGTCGCGCACCTAGCCCACCTCTCCATCGCGCAGCTAGTCCCCCGCCTCGCCGCCCTCGTATGAATGCCCCGGAGCTTGTCGACCAGCTCTCGAAGGCATTTGACCCGAAGGTGGCGAAGGCCCGCGACAACGAGCGTGCTGAACGCTCTTTCCAGACGACCCACATGCTTAGTATCTCTCAGCAACTCCGTGACTCCCAGAACAACGTCGAGAACTTGCGGAACCAACTTACTGCGATGCAGGCTCGCGTCCATGAAGGCGAACGTGCACGCGAGTTTGCGGAATTCAGGCTGCAGTTCTACCAGACGGGTGGTGGTCCTGGTGTGGGGAGTGCTAGTGCAGGTCCCAGCGTCGACCATCGTAGTCATGCCGCCATCTACAAGGACAACCCTGACCTTATCCGTGACAATGGGAAAGTTCGTTGTGAGCGCGTTTATCCAGATGGAGGCGCATGCACTGAGTTCTTCTCAGACCCCTCTAGTGACGACGATGCAGAGAAGGAGAACCGAAACCCCAGCTCGTCATCTCACTCGGGCCGCTCCAGCTCCTTCTCCCTCCATGATGACGACACCCTCGTTGACTATCTCCTTCCCTCAACCTCGGGTACTGCGGAGGTTACGGGTGCACCGTCGGCTGCCGTTGTGGATAGCGCTTCGAACGGTGGAGTCGGCAAGATCTGAACATTGCTTTTCCTTGGACCTTTCCTTCATTACACCCAATCTATCTACGCTCTTTTAATACCTACATTGCGAACACTCGCTTGATTATTCCTCTGTCTCCTGAACATTGCCATTGTGTCTACGTAGTAATCCACTTGTTTACTCGTAAACTGCGATGTTGTGAAAGCGTGCGACTCTGTCTGAACGACGTTGTTCTCCGAACAACATATTTTCGAAGCCACTCCATACTGCCTCATCTTCTCTTGTCTGCTTCCATAGTGGCATATAGACACTACGGATCTGGTTGATCCCGACCAACTCTGCTCGGACGTTATTCAAGCGAACACAAATCTCAAGGAGATCACCGCGCTCCTTTTGGCGCCCTATTTCTAACGGGATTCGGAGCCGCCCAAAAGAACCTTGCAAACCACGCATTCCCCACTCGGCTGTTTGTCGATATGACAGTAGTTCTCGGTCAAAAGCGAGCTTTTCCTGAATCTCGGCAGCGGTTCCTTGGATTTTCTGCCCAGTTTTGATCGGTGCCCGGATTTTCCCCTCTATTTGTTTCGCCCCACGCGGAAATGCTGTATCGGCGACCAGGTAAAACCCTTCTGGCGTGCGCGTGCGAAGTTTTTCGTAGATAGGCCGGGCAACACGAGAATCGTGCCAGCTGCCTGGAGCATTGAGTTGGGCGGCAATAATAGTCCCTGTTGTTATATTGAAGAAAGGCATGCATTGCATAGGTTGAAACCTACCTTTGGGCGCGAAGACAAGAACAGAACTGATGAAATGGGCACAAAGCCATCCATTGTACGTTGCATTTTCTATCTCTTCATTGGCCGATGTCTGAGATTCCAGATTGAGACCATCAATGCTTGCGAAAGCACCGGTTAGACGGGGATGACGTTCGACAATCAAATCATTGTGCTCGCGGAACTCATCTGCATGCACAGGCCACCTGATTTTAGCGGCAGGCATCTGACGGAGGACATCCAAAAGAATCTGGAGTCCAAATGTAATGTACCGCGAGATGGTAGTCGGAATACACGCGAAGATCTGCTGGAGGCTGATTTCTCGCATCGTTGAGTTCAGGTAATGGAGGACAAGCCCAAGAGCTCCGGATCCATCAAGTGATCGCCCACCCGGCCGTGTTCGTCCAGACCTAGACGCATCCTCCCGAGGAATGGGTGTCATTTCCCATGCAACCCCAAAACCAGCATCAAGGATCGCGTCAAAAGTCGCGACATCGAAGCCCATAGTTGTGATGTATGCCCGGTCATTTCGTGTTCGACGCAGTACCTGCCATGCGGTGGCTCCACGGGGGTTCCGTAGTAGTTGAGGCCGGCAGAGATACAGCCTGCTTGGTTGCCGCCGCTCTGTCCGCAGTCGATGGGCCTCAATTGCACCGAGAGAAATGATGGCCATAGCGGACCCTGCAAGCTGCTGTTCTTCGTCCACCTCTTCCATTTCGATCTCCTCAAGCTGTTGAAGGCAGTAGAACACGTCGATATCCATGGATGTTGCAGTGGGGACGCGTTGGTTGGAGCAGGGACGTGTTATATGGTGTTGTTTGGCAAATCCGTCTGCGACGTCTAGCTCTAAAAAGTCTGAACCAACTCTGAACTCAAATATTCTTATGGGAACGACGTGGAATAGATTTTGTGATTAAATCTCATATGCCGACATCGCTGGCACCCCTCCGGTATTCCGCAGATATTATTTAGTCTTATGGGAAGTCAACCATTGCCAGACCAATATTCCTCAAATATAGGCTGTTTCAGCGGCATATATATTGGCCACGTTATCGACGCCTTTTTTCCACCACCATTACATTGTGTTTGGTGAATCAAAGCACGATTTTATCACGCTGTCTCTCTCTTTATAAACTTAAGCCCGTCTGAAGCTTTTATAAGTCCGCTTTCGGACCATCAGCACCAAACCTTTGGATCTCGGTCACACTCTTCACGCAGCTTTGGCGCAGCTACGACGGCCTATAACTTGACGCCCGAACTCCTGGCCTTCAGATCTCTCAATAAGAAATTTTTTGTTTCCACGCTGGGCCCCCATTCGTCTGTATTCGCACGCGTAATTTCATAAAGAGGTTGATACCAGTAATATCAATGCTGCCGGTCAGGAGCCGATTACACCGTGCATTTGAAACTTCCCCCGATATCCAAATGTTTGATTTTGGCTTAAGCTTGTTCTACTCCCTCCAGGACCCTTTCAACCTGCCATCGCCTCCTCCTGCCCTGCACGCACGGAATTCAGAATAAAATCAAAAATCAAAACTTGTTTTAAACAGGTCGCTCTCAACCCAAGATTCAACCTCAACTGGATCCTACTATTGATACCCGGTCCCCATAATCACCCGCGGGAACGTCGTGGCACGCTGACTCGATGCCGACATCTGAACAAGTACCTGAATGGAGACTCTCTACCGCGGCTTCTATGACGGTCCAAGAATATTTTAATAAATTTACGGCACAGTCGGCGGTGCGGCATTCACATACCTGTTTCCCGTACTGATGGTCTTTCAGACGGAGCAGGCTGTGCCCGTTGTCTGGATCCATCCCCTCGCCCAGAAATTGGCGCCTCGCTCGTCACCTCCTACAAGATTTCCCGGTAACACCGCGATCTTCGTTGTATCGCGATTCCGGGTGAAGTTGGATCTGGGAATACCGACGGATGCCCCCAACTAGCGGTTTTTGTCGTGTCTCTCCCGAGTCTCGTCGTAGGGAAGTACCAGCAATCTGCCAGGATCCCAGCAGCCGATTTAGCATCTGGTTTAATATTGGATGCCAGCGCTGATTCAGGGATGCCAGCGCTGATCCAGGATCTATTACTGGCATTTGACTAGGATGGATAGGGCGCTGATGTCGCATATTAAAGCGCTATCCACCCTCTGATGCCCTTGAAACGAGTTCTTTCATCCTACCCGCCTTACTGCCGTTAACATGGACTGTCAATTCTCCTTCGGCCCCAACCGCTCGTACTTTTGTAGTGCTCGATCATTGTACGCGTGGTAGGCGGACACATGGCCTCATACAATGTGGGTTTCGTTAATCTGGATACCACATATAGGAGCGAAAACACACTGCCTATCGGGCTGATTAGTCTTCTTGAAGATGTAACTCATCCCCAGGCCCTCAGCACCCCTTACGATGTGGCTTTTCCCATGGAACCTGGGACATACGCGATGTGCTGGAAAACTATGCGGGGAGAAGACTGGTACGAGGGTACGTACTCCACATCATACATCGTGCGCGCCGCTCTTAACCGGCCCCAGATGGGTGCCTGGGTCCCAATTATACACGTCTCTCGGGGTTCATCAAAGCCGTCGCCACGAGTGGCGGGCATACCATGCGCACTGTTTTCGGTCCTGGTGCCAGCTACTTCTCCATGTCTGGTTCGGGATGTTCGTGGCAGAATCTCCCGCTGGCGCTGGAGGATGACATCCTCAACAGCATAAATGTCCGGCGGCCTACCTGCGTGGCGATGGGTGTCCAGGGATCTTATGTCGTGATATATAATGACCGTACAGCAACGTTGGATTTGCGCGGCCAATACCCGCTCGTTGAGGCCATGACCCTCAGCGCACAACAGAAAAACGGAGTGGTGGTGTGTCAAAATCTCGCTTTAGTGGATGTCGCACTGAAACGATCGCTTCTGCAGTATGTCGCCTTGAACCCGTTTATTGCGGGCGAGTATTATGCGGTGTACGGTGATGGGAGTGTGTCGTGGAACTTCCCGACAGCCTGGAGCGAGGACGTCAGCACGATAAGCCGGGGTATAACACCCGTCGCAAACACAGTTTCTCATGTAAATCCTGGAGGGACAGCCGCCACAATCCCACACCCAGCAGTGGCAGCACCCACCACAATCCCACTCCCTGCAGCGTCAGCATCCTCCCCAACGGCACGCAAGATCACCTGGCAGGAGGGCCTTCTGATGGGCCTGAAGGCCACCAACGATATCGCAACAATAGTGCAAGCCTTAGGAAACTGAGTCAAATGATGGCTTGGCTATACTAGTTACTCGTATCTTACAGTAAGCAAATGCCCTAGTAATTACAATCCCGCCCGGGGGACCCGATTGCACCGTCACAATTTAAAACTTCCGATGGAATCCGAATATTTTGATTCTGACTTGGGATTCTTGTACTCCCTCCACGACCCTTTCAACCTCTCCACCCACCATGCACGGAATCCAGAACAAAATCCAAAATAAAAGCCGGTTCTGAACAAGTGGCACCTGCCAGCCTACGGCTTGATGCCTCCAACTTTGCCCGTCCCTATCAACGCCCAACTCAATCCTACTATTGATACCCGCTTCCTATACGCATATTAGGCGAAGCGCGCAATTATCGAAAGCCCAACAGCTCACAAAGAACTGGCGGTCTGAAGATCCAAAGAAGTAGACTGTGTGCCCAACCGGATGCCATACCGTTCACAGAAAAATAACAAACCCTTTGTATGCCCGGGGTGCGCTCGTTGGGCCTCCATTATGATATACAAATCATATTTTTACTGCAGCGTAACATCTTTTTCCCATCAAAATTTCGCGCTTTGACCGTTTCAATGCGCTGCCGTCCGCTCCGGCCGCGCCGCACTTACCCGGCGGCGATCAACGCCGCCACGTCGCTCTTTGAGTTGTACCACGCCGCCACTTGACCTCAATGCCCGGACTACGCCATCGACTACCCCCGAGCCCATACCTACTGCTATTCAGGCTCAGTCAACCACCAATCCGCCTAGTCCTCCCGATGTCTCCCCGTCCTCGGTGTTCACACCTCCCGTTCTCCACATCTCTTCGCCGACACTGACCGCCAGCGAAACCTTCTCCGCGGCCATTGCTCCGCTGCTCGGCCTCTACTTTCATGTCTTCCCCGATGCTCGGGTAAGCACGCTTTTCCATCCAATTCCGCGGCGATCCTCATAGTATGATAGTGTCTTTGCTACTGTAGACATTTGCCCACGCGAGGCTGCATTGTATACACCCCGGGCCACGGCACGCTTGCGTCCATCACTTGCCCACCGCTTCTCCCTTCTGCGATGGATCTGGGGTATTGTCGCGTTCGTCCGAATTTGGTGTGTTTCGGCCAACCTCGACCAACCCGGTTGAGCCCCTCGGCCAACCTCGGCCAACCTCAGCCGACCTCGGTCCAAGTTGGTCGCGCCCCGCAATCTAATCTAAAACCCAACCCGCAATCGGTCAACCTCGGCGATCTCGGAGTTGGACCGTCTCCGAACTCGGGGACCCAGTTCATTCCACCACCTACGTGCCCCGTTGCCCCATCCCTTTCCATCGCCCGTTCCCCAGCCCGTGCTTGCCAAACTCTTTGAAACATCCCACACCGACGACACTCCTTATCCTGACCTCGAGCGGCCCATCCTTCCTATCGCCGGCCGGCCCTTTTACCTTCCGCCCCTCCTTGCATCGTTCCCGCCCGCACCGCGCCTACCCGTCCATCAACGCCGCGGAGATCAACGCTGCCACGTCGCTCTTTGACTCTCACCACCATGCCCAAGACCACGCCGCCACTCGCCGCGCCCTCCCGCCCCTCTCCCAACAACGCCTCCGCATTCTTCCCAGTGCCAGCTCCTTTCCCGCCCTTCCCGCCTCCCCCCATACGCACCCGCTGGAGCCCCCATCCTCAAGACGATGTCAAGAACGAATTAATCTCCACAACTGCACTACGGCCGCGATGGCACTCAGCACGTACGTAGTTCCTACGCTCAGCAACTATCACACCGTGCTTCAGTAGCTTCTCCGGGTACACCATCTTTTCTTTTCCCTTGAGCTCAAAGCACGGTGCACCTTTCTTGATCTTTTCTGCTAGCATTCTTGGACTCGGGCTCCCACCGCGCATATGATACGCACGCGTTAAACGGTGCAGTTGCAGGTGGATGGGTTTATTCAGAATAGAACCAGGGTGTGTATCCGTTACTACCCTCCCCCTTTCTTCCCTCCATTTGTTATGCATCTACTGATGCATCCTGCACCTTTCTCCGTCTGCGCTCACACGCCCCGCTCCCCACGCGAGCCGAGATGACCTCAGCCTTACACCTGGCACTCCGCACGCCGCCCCACTCTCGCGCGCCAATACACCCTCCAAGTCGCCATCCCGAGCACCCTCTACGCGCTTACCAGTCGCCGTGCGACGCTGCGCACGGGACATACCGAGTCTCGACGACGTCGACTCCTCGTACACTCCTCCGGACCCACAGTATCCGCCGTAGCCCCTTCCCCATCGCACCAGTTGATGTCGACCCCTGCTCTCCTCGCGCTCGACCCCACCTCACCCCTTCCGCGCCCTTCCAATCGCTACACACCCGACATACGCGCTGCGACGTCAAATGCATGCGCAGGACCTGCCACAGCCCTGTCCTAACTCCCACCGTCTCCGCATCGCTGTACACTGTCCCCAGCCCACACCCCGCCTCCACCTCGACGTCGCACCTCAGCACCACACGCACCATCGCCCGCAGTGTGCGATGCCCCTCAGCAGCTCTTCCCACTACGCTTCCGCATACTCCACGTGTGCGGGTGGTGTGCAGTGTGCCCGCCCACAGCACCAAGACAGCTGCCGTACCCTCGCACCGCGCCTTGCCATCGCGTATTCGCTGCGCCAGGGTGGGAGTGCGTCCTTCCCACGAACTCGTCCCTCACGCCCACCGCGTTTCCTTCGCGCCTGTCGCGCGCCGGTGTGCGCTCTTCCTCCCTGTAACGTCGCCTTCGCCTCGCACACTCACAACGTCGCAAGCGACGGCTTTCTTCCGCGAGGCTCACAGGTCTCGCCTTGCGTGCGCGGGAGCACGGGGACGAGCTGCGGGGAGCGTCTTTGGTGTGCTCCGTGTCCTGTGCCGCATTGTCTGAGTCCGTATCTCTCATTTCGTGCTCGCATTTGCCACATCGACGTTCGTATTACTTCTTTTTTCTCTATACCGTAATTTAATTAATTAGTTCTTTTTCATATAAACATGTGTACTTCTGTACATGAATACATCCCTTTTGAGTTTTCACTCCTTGTAAAACCAGAGTCGTTGATTCGACGAGGAAAATTGCAGACCAGGCCATTGCAGTGTTTCCTTTTTTTTTTTGGTAACTTTCCTCCTTCAGTCATTCAACCCGTCGCGTCGAATCGATGTCAGATTCCATTCGAGTATTCGTCCGGTCCAACGGGTGAGTGCTGCGACCCATTCTGCTTGTGCACCCTTATTGAAATCCATCGGCCAATTAGAGGGAACGTCGGCGAGCAAGATCATTTTGTCTTCCATCTTTTGACACGAGAGGGGGTCGTCCGGTGCGCCACAATTCATAGGGTAGGCAGTTGGTCGGGTCCATCGATGATATGCCAACAGAGCCCATTGAATAAGTGCACAGACAGAAGTCCACGATTCCTAGAACAGGAAATTTGCCTACCACTAACTGCTCCCTACTCGTCGCGCTCTCAGGGACTCGTCAATCTCTGCAACAGTCCCCACCGCCCACGCCGGGACAAACTGGGGCGGGAGCGCAACCATCCCGTCGCCGTGAGTCGCAATCGCGCTGGAATGGATTCTGTGGATCACAGTGCGCACTGGGTATTATGAATATTTAATCTATTGCGGTGCATGGCATTCAATGCTGGGACTCACCGATCAGGGCGATTGCCAGACAAAGAGTGACGTCGACCACGAGTAGAGCGCATCCGCCGTGCATGAACTTGGCGGCGACACAAGACGGGATTACGGTATGTGGCGGTTCAGTTGGCATAACTATGAGCGCCGTGGCGAGGAACGCTGTCAATTATATGCACGGGTGAGATGTCGGTTTATATGCATAGACTAAGATCCAGGCTTTGTACACACCAGTAGCAAAACCGGGCCGCATGACAATATCCTTGAGGACCACGATGTGGCCGTTAACGCGGGAGAGTGCCCAATCTGTGCGATGCATGGCTACGCGTCTAGTTGCAGGGTTGGGAGTGCCGTGAATGTTTGCACACATGGAGATATTATGGGGTACGCACAGAAAATTCGTTATGGCAAGGGCGAGCACCGCAAAACCTATCATGAGGTATTGCGAAAATCCTATCTTGCAGGCTTAGTTGCATTGGTTGGGGCAAACGGGTGGGCTTGCCTATGTCATGGAATTCACTGGGAAAGCTGAAGATCGTTAATAGGCACGCAGAGATCAGCAGGATCGACAAGGTTGATACGAGCCCTGAATGGATCGTGAGTTGTGCAAGAGTGCAAAGTCTTTAAACGGACAATAGAGGCTCGAAAGCGATTGGAATATGCCCATGATGGTGGGAGGAAGAGAGCGCACTCTTCCTGACAGCTATATCATGATCTGGATTCCGTTCCTCGTGGGAAGGTTGTGTCGGTAAATAAAATTTACGTTATTAACCGTTCTTTGCTCGTTCGGCGGTGCTCATCAGTTTGCACATGTTGGTTGCTTTCTCATAAGGCTTAGCTATTTTTGGCTCTCTCCTGCCTTGCTCCTGCCGGTCTTTATATACGTGTGAACGATTCTCTTCACAAAAGTATCTAAAGTCTGCTTTGCGAGACTACTTTGAGACTACTGCCGGTCCAAAGCACGGCAGATTAGCGCCATCCAACGGCATGCCCAAATGTTATTTTTTAAAAAAAATTTGGAGCGTTTGGGATAATGAAACTCAGTCTGCAGAAGCATTCCAAGCTCATCCACTTCTGTTGCTGGTTATTAGCCAGTCGTTGTCAGTGAAAATTGCCCAGGGAGAAATGCCATTACACACGCGTTACAATCCAGTGTGGGACTCTGGCCAGAAAAAAATTATCCTATCCCAAGTCTATAATTTAGGGGCCGCACACCCACTAAAATTCCCTCATTTTTCCAGTCGTCTGGCAGCGATTCTTCATCCTTGAGTAGTCCACTCCATGTATTTAATACAAACTGTTTTTTAATGCTCAGTGGTCCGAATCTAATTTTGTCAGTCAGCAGACGGTCACGTCTCAGAGCAGCATTCACAGCGGTAGACCACTGATTAAAAATTTCTGTCGTAGAGATTTCCCTGCCTGGTGACGTGATTACTCGCGTTGTACGAAGATTCCAAATTTGATGCCAAGCGATGAGAACTACACTAAGATAGCAAACAGTCTCCCCTTTTCTGGGGGAATAGCACCTTTCACTGTTTTGAATTTGACAATGTTGCAGCCTAGCACCAGACCCCAGTTCATTACCGGGAAGTGGCCATATTTTTTGGACCAGACTTCACGTGTCAGGTCCCATATCAATTTTTGGCCTGGTGCGTCACATTCTAAGGCAATATGTTCTAATGTTTCGGGAACACCGCAAACATGGCATCTCCCTTTAATCTCCAGTGTGTCAATATGGTCCCAAAAATCACCCACTCTGGAATTGTTGTGTATGCACTTCCAGAAAAGTTCACGAGTCAAGCGTTGGAGCGTCACTGAACGAATTGATTTCCAAATAGTAGTATCGAAAGGTGTGTAGCTACAAGCCTCCTGGACAGCACAGCGGATACGGTCAATATGTATGTATGTGTATTTCCGATGAGGTTTGGATCGCTGGTTTTGTATGATTTTGTTGAAATATCTCTGTGAGCCTTGTAACAAGGGTACACCCGGGAACTCAAACATAAGATCGATTTCTGTGCCCACCTCGACGGTCCGCCTGTGGATGTTTGTCGAACGTTTGGCGTGACTATCTGACACTATTTTGAATTGAACTCTGGCTACTCGCTCATTTAAGGCTGCAATCACAGCTCTTATGAGACGGAATTTTGGGTCTAGTAGGTCATTCTCAAATCTGTGTCTTTCTTTGACCAGTGCTCGCGACAAGAAGCTAGAGGAGGAGCAAATAGTGAGCGGTATATTTTTAGGGGTACTCTGCAATACAACCAGCAGACTGCGCAATAATGCTGATGAAAATACCAATGGTATCTCAAGTCTGTCAAAGGTTAAGAATAGTGTCTCGCCTTCGTCTGAAAGATCAGTTTACATTTTGATGTTCACGCTATTCGCTGATGTTCAGCTCGATGCGTCAACCCTCAGCCTTCCCCGCGGCGATGCGCAGGGAGCACGGTGATAGCCACCGCGAGAATGCGGGAGAAGGGTCGATTCGGAGGACCGTTGCTACATCGTACCATTTTTCTTTTATACATTCATTAGCTTTCATTAGTGTGCGTATATATACTTATCAAATTTGTTATTTCAGGCAATCCTCTCTTCAATTCAGAGAGATGACAGAGAGCCTCAAATTATTGGGAAGCGTCGTTCCATCCGGCAATAGACACCAGTTGCCATCCAATCTTCGTCGAATGCGTCCGTATTAATCGCTGTTTAAATCTCGCAATGTTCAATGCCTCCGTGTGCGGTATAAGTCACGGGTGCGTTCAAATGTCCAGTGTTCATTCAAGATTTGCAGACCCGGACAGGCAACGCCAAACTCACCCAATTTGCATCAGACTTTTTTCATGGGAATTCCCAACGCTGACTGGTTTCAATGATCCCAACTCGGTGCAGACTTGGTCACCACCTCAATCAACTCCTGACCCTCGTGGATTTGCTCCTTTATTCGCCCGGGAATTCCTTGGGAGATATATATGGCTAGATTATCTTACGGTGGAATTCCCTGGTGAGTTTCAGTCAACAAACTACGTCCGCGGGATTTCCAGGCAATTATATGACTGACTCAAGCGATACATACATTTTACCGCAGAATTGCAATCAGCCTTACAACCGACAAACCCTATATTCATCATTAGTTGACAATGATATGACATGACACTCTAACACCACATTTTATCCCGGATTTCCCGGGAAGTTTTGCCGCATTGTTTATTCTTGTTCATCAACATTTATTCAATCCCATACAACTCTCCGGAATCAAGGACTATCTCCGCGTTTCCCCTCCTTCGTGATTCCTTCTGCTACCGCGACCCCGACTCCGCCTGTCCAGGATTGAGTGCGTGGTGATGTGCTTCAGACATTCACCATCTTATGCGAACTATGGGTATTTTTCTGACACTCAGGGATAATCTTGGGTAACTCAGACAAATATACACCCGAGCAACAGGATTGATATGTGATCTTTTTCATTACAACACTCTACGACTTCGACTCCTGATTGGCAGACGCGGGATTTGAACGGCAATTCTATGATGATTTCGCGCTTCTCGTGTCGTAACCGCGGAACAATCGTTCAAATTTAAACAAGCGCCCATCGCCAGATCTGGGTATTTGGGACAAAGCTATCTTCAACACGAATTTTAGTTCGGAGGTTGTTCTGAGATCGTTAACCGGGAACCTCCGTGACAAGCGGGGCAACCACCCGGAACCCCAAAGGTCTTGAGAAGAGGGTATTTTCAGTCGCTAGCCTCGGTCCTGTCCTTAGCACCCGTCAAGGCCGTACACGCCAAAATATTAAGCAAATGAGCTTTCGCGCGGGAGACACGAGCATAATTCGACCACCGCAAAACGAGAAGCGCGATACAGAAAATGAGGGTTGTTGATCTGAACACGCCGCCTCATTGCACACAAGTTGTCCATGCCTGCCAAGTGGCTGCGAATAATATTAGCCAAGTTTATTTCGACCCAGTGATAAGGATCGAATTGAGCTGTGCCGTAGCCAGCAGAAACCGCCCGCTCAAAGGGAAATTTTCGGAAGAGCCATCTAAGGCCACAGACGGAGAAGATGGACGGCTGTGGGCGGTTGACGGGTTAGCGGGAATCATCCCGTAAAAAGACCAATTCAATCTTAGTGACGGGGCGGGACGACCACCTGCAAACAGCATCCGTTACACCTGTAAAGACGGCGATGGTGTGCAGCCCTAGCACAGATTAGGTGGACACGGAGTACAAGGCCGTACGGAGCCGTCTCAACAATCAATAGACCCGGAGCTCACGAAATTCAATACGAGAAATTAGAGCCGAGTCAATTTTATTCTGAGATACGCCCGGTCTATTCTGCACCCATCCGGCACTGGTGCGGGTAGAGGGTCGCCAGAAATTCTAGAATGTCAGGGCAGCGGACGAAATGGTACAGTACCTACCTAAAGTTATGAGATTATTCTTACTCGCGGCCATGTCTTTGCTTTCCGCCACTTCCTGAACTTATATATCACCCCAACAATGGCCAACAAACCAATGGCCAACAAAGACACCAATTGATGCGCAGACATCGACCAAAGTAGGACGCGTTAGGCAAAGTCTGCCTGCAAGGCTCGACGCAATAAACCTTTCTATATTACGCCACAACTAACCGAGGCCGCACGCAGCAACCCTAGGAGTTTTGTTTCGGCGGCTTCTTCCGCATGACATATTTCCATATTGCAGCACAACTGACCAGGGCCCCCGGAACTCCGACTGCAATACCGATGATGTCCGAAGTGCCGAGTCGGCCATGGCCCTGCGAGCCCGCTGAGGCTGCTACTGTGCTTCCAGACGTGCTTGGGCTGCTCGAATCTGTTCCGGATGGGAGCCCCACTGGTGAGCTGCGGCTCGGTATTGCGCTGGATGCAGCAGTCGAGGACGTACTGGTGGAACTCGATGGACTGGAGTCTGTGCCGGATGAAGGCCCTGCTGCAGGGGAGGTGCGGCTCGGTATTGTGCTGGATGGAGTAGCCGAGGACGTACTTGGGGAACTCGGCGGACTGGAATCAGTGTCAGGCTGAATGATGCTATGAAAATAGAAACCAAATTAGTCCTGTCCTAAAGGAGAGGATTATATTGCTCACGCAAGGCTTTCAAGGCCCATATTCCAATAGCTGTCCGTTCCTATGATGGGCCACAAACCCTGAATCTTAAACACATGGTCGTCGTCCTTCAAGCCCATTACAGAAAAGTCGTATGAACAGTTCGCAGGCACAGGGTGAAAGACTCCCGGAGCATCTCCGAATGTTGTCTCCTGGTCGTCTATGCTAATCGTGAACTCAGCATTTCCGGATTGGAGGTTCACGTATATCCCAGATCCTAAAACCAGATGAGGTGTGCAAAAAGAGGGGAGTTGATGTAAGACTGTACCTCGAAAATTGTAGGTGGCAACTTTAGAAATACTGACATCATCGCCGACTGCAGACATAGCTCGCATCGTCCCAGACGAACAGGCGGAGGGGACGGTCTGCCATGGTGCGGACCAGATGATTCCAGGATCCGTTGCACCGACGAAGACGACTTTTGACCCAGCCGGCGGTGTTGGGAGAGGAACCACGGAGTCTGAGGCGAGTCGGGTTGGTGTGGACCAGTTACACAGGCTCAGCTCACTAACCGGTTGCTCTGAGTGCTGGTAAAGCAGTTGCATGGGTGATTAGGAGACAGAAAATGGCCGGAAGTCGGGGAGGGAAGAAATTGACCATCAAGGTCAACAGGAGGATGGCTTGCGGGGCATGTTCAGCGCGCTGGGTTTTGTCTGGGTTAGCGCCTAAATTGCGGCGATGCGTTTCAGTTACTAGCGAAGTCTCGCCTTCATTCGAGACGCCTTCAGCGTTAACCCTGCACATACATAAATGCAGTCCAGATCTTGCGCGCCGTTCTTCAGTTGCCGGTGTTCAAGGATCAAGGAGGCCGGGTGTTAACAGCTAACAGATGGGATCTGGTAATCGACGGTTTTATGCCAAATTGAAGGCATATTCCGCCACGATTGACATGACCCTGCGGACGTTGTGAAGGAAAGCCTTCGCTGATCTCGTCATGCACCGCAAATATAGCGCCTTGACCCTGCCCTGTACTCTAATCGTGAATACCTGTCAGTCCTTCCTTCCAGCTGGGCCAGTACTACTAGAAGTGCTGAAATGGGCCAGTCTGAAGTTACGCGTCCCATGTAGGATTAAGCTGTCGAATGCAGGCATCCGATTTTGATCCAGTTCGCAATCTTCTCCCACATTAACCATGTACGACAGCAGCCTGTTTATGGTCATATTGTATTCCTTGATTCTTACCACTTATTTTTTGATGCTGGTTGAGTATAGACGATTTGCGATCCGAATCGTGTACTCATGATCGACGTTGTTTGTTTTAGTTTCATGCGATTTTCCAACTGGCAACAATTAAGGCTCCGCATATACGACGAGAAAGCATACCATGCGTGGCATGACAGGGTGTCGGGGTCCACAAATAGGGTTTCCAGAATCGCGTCGGACCTGAAAGCGGGCGACGCCAAGCAACTCTAAGTTTAGTTCGACCCAAATGGCCCGGTTCCAGCGGCGAAGTAGATTTGGAAGCTTTGCAGATGGTCTTCTTTAGGCCTCGAAGTAAGGCACAAAAACCAAACCCTGCACCGCACCGGGAAAAAAGCGTATCCCAAACGACCGAGACTTGGGGATCGTCTGTCAAATCATTGAGGTACCCCGCGGCGCATATTTTGGTCGTATTGGTATCAAGTTTGAAGGTGCCAAAAATAAATTTCAATAGGGTGTAGTTTGAAACCTGCGGTGAACCTAAACGAGGCGGTGAATCAAATTCTCCGTAGTGACCTTGGACCGAGCGCTCGACCGAACTCCCACCAGATGGAAGATGATGCATTTTGGCGGGGGAAATTGCCCGCAGATTCGAAGCCGACAGGTTGGGTCCCAACTTCCAGATCAGATGGCGATAAAGAATGTTACGAACACACTCGCGACTAACTTCCCAGACGTCCGCATGGCGATGAGCCTGTCCGCGCGCGCCCAGCAATCCGCACCGGTCAGGACGCCACCTATCCAATCCGTCACCGAGCATCACGAACCGCACATCGTTGGCTGCGAAGAACTCGCGTGGGTGGGGCGGCGGTGGCTGCAGGATGACAAGCGCGCGCAGAGATTTGCACACATCGAGGAGGAAGCAAGGATCGGCGTGTGACTATTATTAATGGCGGAAGGGAGCGCCGGATGGGGAGGCGAGGAAGGGTACGGAAAGCCAAGCAGAGCTCGCGGGTTTGGGTTTACGAGGCGTTCTGGACGTCGATCCAATGGAAGATTTGTAATTGCGTGAGAGTAGGGAATGCGGGGAGGACGAATGGGTCTGCGAGGATATGGACAACCTCCCCAAGGACGCAGTAAAGTCGCTTGAGTGGCAATTTGCCCCATTTGAAGACGGTAGCCGCTCTGAAAAGACAAATCCTTCGTGGAGGTTCATACTCAAGTTGTGTATATCAGGACAGGTATCCAGGCTGAAGAGTACGATGCCCGGTCCAATCCTGGTCTTATCATGACGTTGCGGACGGTGTCGCGAAGGAAAGGGGCTGGTTTCCTGTGCACTGTATGGAAGAATGTGTATGAGGGGGGTCAGAAAAGAGTATGAGATCTAGCTGGTCTCGCCACCAATGCTTGACGCGCCATGCGACGCCCATCATGTTGGGGATCGATACGGGGCGAGACAGCGCCGCAGTCTCAAAGATTTGGCGTTCCAGGTCCAGCGGCAGGATGGAGATAGCACATCCACCTACATCCACCTGGAGCTCGACATGGTGGACAGCCACTGATGTTCGATTCATTAACCGTTCTTTAACGAAATGCTTCGCGATTCTTTGTATATGTTTGGACCTTTCTCCATTCGGCTGAATCCCTTTTGTCTTTCTCCGTCTTCGCGTACGACCTTCTCCATTTCCTGTCAATCTTCAGTCCTCATGCCGCAGTAAAAGGATAAATTATCTCCTTTGGTTGATTCCCATGATCAGACATGTTGTGCCTTCTCCCACAGTTCTACATGTGGCTGCGTGCCGCATATACGCGTCGTCTTTGGCACTTCGACCGGCAGCCCGCTCTTCACGTACCGACTGTGCATTTTTGATGCTTCCATTAACGTGTGTTCCGTTCAACCCATTTCTGTTCATCTTCACTCTCCAGCCTGCTGCGACGACAAGACCGCAGTTAAGCCCGCGTCCTGATTTATACCGTTGATGCTTTTCACACATCTCGCCATCATCCATCCGCATTCATGTCGTCTTTCAATATCCTCGAATTTTTTCAGCTGAAAGCTGGCTGTCGTGTCATCGTCAACAAGCTCAATTCGACCTACGGCACACACTATGCTCACTATAACACACATGTCTGGTGCATCAAAGACACTGGCAACACCATTATCCCTACTGACCTACGTGTTTATATACCAGTACCCCCTGCTCGCCGACAGCATGGTCGCTTTTCCAGTGTGCTCCGTACAATCGATTGCCGTTCCACCTGCTACCAATTCATTACTTATTAATACCCAGACCCTCGATGCCATGACTTTCTTCGTACTTCCAGGCAGTCCCGACAGCGATACATATCATACGACGTAAGTGTTGTCCTGTAACTCATATTCTTCACTCTGATTTAACGCTAGAACCAATTGCCCGATGAACACACTTCAATGGTGTACGGGGTAGGCCGTGTTACTGGCAGTCCTCGACTTTGCCTGCGGCGAAACTAACGCCTCTACGGTGCAGGACGTTCCTACCACTGTTTTAAATTTAAAGTCTTGACCCACTCGTAGATTGATATTCGACTTTTCAACTGCACGTTGGACGCGTGCTCCAGTACCACAGCCCAATACCGCAATCCAATGCTATGGGTTGTGTCACGAGCTTGGTCCTACCGGTACTCTCTGTCTTAAAGTCGATTCCACTGCACTCAATATTTCGACAAGTGGTTCGGCTCCTTCCGACGACACTTCTAGGTCTCCTGACTCGACTGCTTCTGCCCCAGTTACGCCATCCAAACGAAGGAAGTTCGACCCTCCATTCCTTCCTCCTTCTGTGGACAGCCCAGACTCTCCCTTAGCCTCCTCTACCTCGACGCCGTCTTCGAATGTCGCCACTTCGATGGCATCAGTCGCTGATCCGAATGCACGAATTGGGCCTATGCACTATTCCCAACTGTTCCAGCAATATCCTCAATGCATGCCGCCGCCCACAGGTGTCTATGTCCCCCCTTTCCATCCCCAACAGGATCTAACCTTTCAACCACCATACACTCCGTACAATTCCCGGGGTGAATACACCCTTCCTTCTATTGACTCTCGCACTCCCGCGTCGACTTCGCATCCGGATTCTGCGGATATTTGATCTGCTTCTATCGCATCGCCATACACCGTCCCTGTGCCGGACAATTCTGCAGTCAATCGGTCCGCCACTAACCCGTATAGCTATCCCATGACACAAGTGTGAGTAATACATTTCTTTTTCAACTTCGTGAACTCACATAACTCTAATATAGCCCTCCGGTAATGAATTCATCAAGGTAAGCTCGACCCTAACGATAAAATCCACTCCTAATCTAATTTCAGTGCAAGTACTTCGCAATCCAATACATCAACCGTCCCCGCGGCTCATAGCATACAGCGGAACCCGCAACCAGCCACCCCGAGCGGCTCCACTTCAGGTGGCAGTTCAGCGACTGTTTCCGGACCGTCGACTGTCCAGGGGCCAAATTTTCGACCCCGAAAGTAATTAATTAAACCACTTCTGTCGTATTAATACGCTATGTTCAATAATAAATAAACCCCACTCTATTCGTGCCCGGAACACACTGCGACCGCAATTGCATTGCGGAGAACTATGACTTCGGCAACAAACTCGATAAAGGACCCAGAATATATCCACGTTCGCAGGGTATACAGTTTTCTGAAACTGCGCAGCGATCCCTGAAATGAAATAGCAAAAAGAGGAAAACCATACTTCCTTCCTAAATCTGGAACGCTAGAACCGTTTCACTGATTCTGACTGATTAGACATGCAACTCGGAACAACATGAAACACTACTTCTGTGCGGACCTTAACCGATATGTGTTGCTCTTGCTTGGTGCATAGAACTATGACAGACTTCTTGCCTGTGCTTCCATACTTGCGTTCGCGCAGTCCACACTGCGGATTTTTCGAGGAGGCTAACCCATTCCAAGGCCGGAAGGTTTTCCGTCTTCTATCCCTGACCGTGTTGAGAGCGAATTTGATCAGTGCCCGACAGTTTCATTGAACCTAACCTTATAAGCCGCCAAATCGGTCTTCCTCACCTGCTTTTGCATTTTTTCCATTGACAGGAAGTTCAACGTTTCTCCCTCAAAATGGGAAGAAAAAAATTCGAAAGTCCTCACAGCTTGCTGGGCGCAGTGTTCGCTCCAATCTTCGCAGCACGCTAAGATTATTACCCGTGATCTCATGACGTCCTAAACCATTTATGGCAAAGTATTCATAGCCACTCGCACTCCGGAACTTTGCAGATCAAACAGTGGATATCCTCACCAATATCTCACAGATCCTAGAGATCCATACTTCCCATAGCCCATATGAGCATCCTCGGTCAACAAGAGAACAGTATATATATTTTTATATCGCGATCAATCGAATTCCCGAATGGGATTTCTTCCGATATCTTGCGTCACCTTCTGCGCGCCGGCAATCACAGAAGAAATTTGTTATTACCTGAACAGGCATGGTTTTCGCCTTCCCACTGTCACCGGCCGGGTCTCCGTGGACTTCCTTTTCTCGAAACACATCCACTTGGCCGGCGGACTTCGTTGTAACTGTGCACCGACTCCGCGCGCAGACCAGACAATATTAGAGACTGCTTCACCATCGCCAATTTGTCGTATATATTCCCGAACAATAGTAGTACCCCCACTGCTTACTTTTTCAAGGATTTAGGCATCAGGGGTTGTTGCTCGGTTGCCTCTCTGTGATGCATTCAATCAAATTCATTATGCCTAGCGTCGTCGGACCTATTTGCATCCGAAGAAGACGAGGCAGTCACTTACTCCGACAGTACTACGCGAGACCAAATTTTGAACATTGTCAACGCAGTATGGGACGGCGGACTGTTGACTACCTTTGGCCTGCTTCCCGCGATCATTACGGTTCATCCTCGTCTATCTTACATGCTCTGTTCCAATCTCTGAAATCCGAACAGCAACACTCCACTATATATCGCACGGGTCGGTGCCTCGAAATGATACGGCATGGCCGGTGACATTCGTATGGATGAAGACTTCCGATCTGCTTCTTCAATTTTCAGTCCCAAATGCGGTATATGCCGTGACTTTTTTACGCATCGTAGTCACGCAAGAGTTATCCTACGACCGGGCGAAATCTCCACTACAAATGTAGCTTACCCCGAGATATTAGTTTAAATATTTGCCTGCCGGAGCGAAGCGGAGGCTTATCTTGTATCAGATCGCTAATTGTTACCTCTTCATGGGTGTCGAGAAAACGAAAAGCGCCCCAAGCTTGAAACCTCAGAAACACTCATGGACCATTTCCTGGACCAGGATGGAAATATGAGATATCAAATAAATATATTGTTGTGTGAAATTGTGACCTTTATCACAGACGTCCGAAGTGTCTTGTGACTGACAAGTTGGAGTCCGAGTCCTAAACACCTAAACGACTTCATTTGTAATTCGGTACGAACATGAACCCTGCGTCTCTACTATGTGTCTCTTCGATTTGCATCTTGCTCAACATCCTGACCTCCTCAAACAGATCCGGCCACAGCTCGCGCAGTTGCGATACATCTGCGCCCTCGGGAAGTAGGCCGGCGATGCGAACCACGCCATCGACCAACACCAAGCTCGAGTCGTGCAGCAGCAAGGCGCGCCGGATCATCAGGCTGTGCGTGGGCGAGCCAACGTCCAATACGAGGTGGTGCAGAAGCCCTCGTCGCAAAATAGAGGGCAAAGACTGCACCACGTTCTCGTCGACCATGTCCGCCAACACTTCAACGGATACTGTGCAATGCCCCCTGGTGTAGTTGAACACTGTGACGAAGCTCCTGGACCGAGTTCTGTGGAAGAACGCGAGTTGCTGGAGCAAAATCTGGAGTTTATTCGCGAGATAGTCATGATGCACGATGAGGCGGAGGAAGGATTCATCTCGTCTACTGGGGAACAGTCCGAGATGCGCAGGTGGGCCGACTTAACGAAAATTAGAATGTTGGACGTATGTTGATCAAGAACTCACGGTCGTACTCGGCCCGCCGATCGATACACATCTCGCGATGCCCCCCGCGCCAGCTCGATGTTTGGCATTCAAGCGAGCAATAATGTGAAGAGAGGCAACCGGAACAGCGCCTAATCTCAGAGGTTACAGCTTGACACTGGGCATATGGATATGAGTGCTGAATAACGATGTGGGAAGTAGAATATACCTCGCTGCAGACTCTGGTGGGCCTGTACTCCGGAGACTCGAAGCGATTCAATAGTTGTACGCGCTGTTCCATCAACTCGAGAAGGGTCGTCCAATCCTCAAAGAAAGGCGAGGCGCGGAATCCTTTGTTTGCCTGTGTAAACGGAACCATGCCCCTCACGATGGCGACGATCGGACGATAAGTCATCGCGCTAGGTAGGATAAAATCCAGGAAGCAGATCAGATGTCTGCCAATGTCACGGCTGGACCAATGTCTTCGGTGAGAAGGGCAATAGCATCGACCAGCCCAGAATCGAGGGCCTGAGCCAGGAACGGATACCTCGGTGCACAAATCGTGGCGGTGAGATCTCCGAGGCAGGCGTCTAGGGCTTTCTCCACACCGTCCAGAGTTGTCTCGCTGAGAGGGAACAGTGCCCCTGTAAGAGCACCCACAATTCCGGCGGATAACAATGGCTGAAGCAGTTCCGAATTTCCGGCGTAGCGCACGAAGTTAAGGATGCTGGTGAGCCAACGAAGCTCGGTTTTAGGCAAGGGAGATGGACGAGAGCGAGAGCGAGATGACCGCGTTATGAAACAGATGTGCCGGACCGCGAGCGCCGCAAGGTTGCCTATGCCACCGGCTCCCTCAGCAAACTCTTCTACATTCGATCTGGTCCACCGGGAGGTGTAAATGAAGTGATACAGGGCCGTCGTACCACTCTCTATCTTGTAATCGAGATTCAGGTCTGCCCAGGTTCGTCCAAAGAATGCGTAGACCATTGGAGTGCCATGGATCAGGCGCGCGGCGGTGTCCACCATTAGCATCCCGAGCAGACATGCGCAGATCCGACAGCGAAAGGCCTGCACGGAGTCGTAATTCGGAAGGAGAGGACAATAAATTTCGATGAGCTGCACCCAGATCCAAACGCGCGGCCATACTTCCGGATACACGCCTGGGGGAGCCAAACGCATGAACGGCAGAGCCTCCATCGAGCGCATGGCCAGTGACAAGGGTAGGACCGCGTCCGAAGGTGGAGATCTCATGTCCAGCATCTCGGTGTCGGGGATGCGTCCAGGATCTAGGTTGGCGTAGACGACGGGGAGATATTGTGGGGAGATGTCGGGCTGAATCAAGATGCGAGTGAAGATTTTGTTCATGTCTTGGGCGGTGCCACCGACCGCGGCGGTGGCATGTCTCTAAATTTATGACAGCGGTTAGCCACAGGGTTCATGATAGCGATACGGAAACGCACACGAACGGAAACCGGGAGAAGTGACAATTTTTCAAGACGCAAATCCGGGTGCATAGTGGCTGCTGCGAGAGGATTCAAAGTGGGTGCGGAGATGGAGCTTTTTATATGGCCCCAAATCGCCACGCTCGAGCCACCAAAGCGTTACAAAAGTGTGACAAGTGTCCCGAAAAGGAAGAAAACGAGCGCTATTGTTCTCCCGACATTGATGGTGAGACACATCGAAGGTCCAAACATTGAGCGCGATGTTTCATGCACAAATCGTTCTTGACAGCGAGAAACGACTCCAGGCTGAACGATAGTAAATTAGAAACGTGTGGCCGTAATATGCGGACACAGCTTCGGAAAAACGAAGGTGTTGGAGAAAAAGATTTTGAAGTAAGAAACAAGAGGTGACGTGGAAGGGGGCACGTTGAAATTGCCCCCCATTGTCGCTTATACGATTGCAGAGATTAACCCTTGCTTAAATGACTGTCATAGCAGGACTGTATAAAAATTGTAAGTAGATCGTCCGCTCTGCAGCAACGATAGGCGCGTAAAAATTTTGCAGACTCGGATTCATAGACCCCGCACGTCGATAATGAGTGAAAATAAATGAGATTTAAGACTACGAACTGACAAGCCCCGCCTTTGAACCGGCTTTGAAGAGTTCCGCATCCTCGAATGGAAGTTCGGCGCAATTTCAGAGCACGTTTCCCAAAAGGAACGTATGTCCTATCGAGAAAAGAATATGAGCCAAAATTGTGGGATCCGTATATAAAGATGGGACTCACAGTCCACTTCGCCCGAGAGCCGCCACGCAATATGTTTGTCAGCACGCGCCCAGTAATCGATGCCCGTGAGAACACCCCTCTGCCTGTCGGCGATCACGTCATGAGGCCACACAGTCACGAATCGAACGTCGTTCTCCGCGAGAAACGCTATATCCTCGGTCGGCGGCGTCGGCGGGGCCTTCAGAGCGACGAGCGCCCGGAGGGATATGCATGCGTCCAGCAGATGCGCCAGGATCGGCGTGTCGCTGTTGCCGGTGTGGGAAGGGACGGACAGGTGTGTGAGTTGCGGCAGCTCCCCGAGCCGAGTGTGGAGCTTGGGCGCCTCTGGCGCGGAGTTCGCAGCCTGGTCAAACCAATACAAGAGTCCAGGTGGGTGAGATGTGTGAAGGAGGAGATCCTGAATGGTTGGTCCATGGCTGAGTGAATGAGCTCCACTAGATCGCAATGAATGCGTTTGAGCGGGAGGTTCCGGATTCCAGTGATATAGTTCTCGTCTAAGAGGTATTCACCCATACCGAGATCGATATTTACGATCACCTCGAAGTTCATATTATCGATGCCGGGACAGGCTTGGACGATATCGGCGACCTCGGCAAAAATACACGTGCCGTTCATAGCGCACCATTACATTGCGGACTGTGTCGCGGAGTAAGGCAGGTTTGGTGCGCACGAGACGCTCGAATATGCCTTGGTTTAAGAAAGGAAACCCGTCGAGTAAGCGCTTGGAGTCGGTGAATACGAGCGTTCGATACAGCAGTGGCTCAACCCTGCAAGAGACGGTGAAACGAGTGGAAGGTGTTGCAGACAATAATTCGCCGCACCAGAGTTTGACACGTCATGCGACGCACATCATGGCGGGGATCGATACAGGGCGGATCAGCGCCGCAGTCTCGAAGATTTTGCGCTCGAGTTCAAGGGGTAGAGTGGGCGATACCTCAGCTATGGCGCTGGACATCGTGGTCAAGTAACAAGGGCTTTGCACAGCCACTGGTGGCGATGTTGGCGCTAACCACATCTCCATTGGGAGATAATAAGCGCGCTAGTAGTCTTGACGCGGCGCGGTTTACTATTTGAACTCTTGAATCACTGCGGCTAAGTTGCGCATCTTCCCATCAATAATTGATCCATTTTCAATTTCGGAAAGTACGTGGACGAGACACACATCAGGTAGCCGGATTTAAACAGGAGCGTACCTTTCTCAGGCACACCGTTCCGCTCGGACACACCCTTCTCTGTCGTGCTGCTCCTTTTCGAGTCTCCGAAGCTGATGTGCACGGTTCGTCCTTCCATACCCGACCCGCGCAGTACCATGTTCCACAACGTGAGGGTAAACGGGACAGAGACGAAGGCATACAAAAGACAATTCGCTGCCGTGTCGGGCCATCGCGCTGCGGATATGAAATGAGTTGCAGTGAGGGTGTCAAGTGTGGAGGTACGGACCTGAAATAATGTACGCCGAAAGCACCACCACCAACGGCTCGAACGACGGTGGGAGCAGCCCGTACCGTGCACTCCCGCAGCAGAGGACGTGCAAGAG
>JARJLF010000661.1:0-151102 GCA_029378395.1 Mycena leptocephala | reverse complement strand
AATTCACGCCGGTTCTTGACTAACAAATCTACAGGCAAGGGCACGCTTTGGAATCATGGTATATTAATGAATGCGAGGGATGGACTTTTTGGTAAGTCTTACAGCTAATGACGGAACCGAAGGCGCGAACGAAAATTTCCCGATTTGGACACTTTTTGAATTCTGCGACCGATTCTCTCATATCTCGCTCAGTTTTGGTCGGATTACATTGAAACCTATACCAATCTTTCAGAATAATTCCTCCGCAATTAGTGATAGAGACAGAATTACGAAAGTATCTTTTGTTGGGTGATTTCATGGGGCCAACCTTTTTCAACTTCACGAGGCTCTATCTTGGCCAGATCTTGTCCAAACAAGCTGATTTTTTGGGAGGGAGATTCACGTGCATTGTTACAAATGTTATAGGGCCAAAATAATTATATATTCACAGTTACAGTGCAATTATGCCGAGAGCGACTTTTCAGTAGATAAGAGTGATTTGATGGTACCATCTTCGTTTCTGACCAAAACATATCAGAGAACCGATGAACACAGCGCTAGAGACCATACTCCGAATCCTCAACTCAGTCTGACCAAGAACGTGTATTGAAAAACTAATTAGAAAATGCTGTGTCTCCATTCGTCACCAATGACAGTCACCTGGCCTTTGGGTTGTTGTCTCTATCCCACCGACCACCGATATGCATTAATCAACCTAATGACCTCTAGGATGTTTTTAACTGATGTGGCAAAGAGGGTCCAGACTCTCAAACCTTTAGGAATCCCTTCAATTCTTGAATGAGTCAACTCGGAATCGACTCTTGGTGACTTGGTCCACTCATCCGCGATCACCAGCTCTTATTACCACCTCGATTTCCCCACTCCCATGGTACACGAATTGGATGCTAAGTACAATTTTACTTCTAGGAATGCACTGCAAACTCGGAGCGAAATGGGGGAAAATCTGAAATACCTGAGTTTGAGTTCGAGTTTGAGACATGTCAGATGTACCAACTCCCAACAAGGCAAATAAGAAGCTGGCCACAATCAAAGACGAAATTAAAAACTACCACAGATATACATGCCAGCATCCCCAGAAGGAACCCATGGCCAAAGAAGAAAGTCAGGGACTCCACCGATGTCAGGTCTGATGTTGACCTGTGGAAGTGAATTACTCGGCCAAACCGACAGCCAAGCGAAAAGGTGGGTCGGGAATGTCATATTCTGTTGCAGCTGATAGTATCATCCAGAGAAGACTGGAGATACCATCCAGTACGACTCGGACAGAGTCAAAAGTCCCAGCAGTGATTGGTACGCTGTGGTGGTCTGGTCAGCTTCTTCAACAGGTGTTTTCTGCCGAAATGAGTTAGAGGTTGAGAAGGGTTGTTGAAGATGCCGCATTCAACGATTTCCACAATACTTTTCGTTGGAAACTGAAAGAGATGTGATGAATTCTATCCTATCTACTGAAAGGTCGCTCTCGAGACAATTGCACTGTAACTGTGAATATATAATTACTTTTGGCCCTATGACATTTGTAACAATGCACGTGAATCTCCCCTCCCAAAAAATCAGCTTGTTTGGACAAGATCTGGCCAAGATAGAGCCTCGTGAAGTTGAAAAAGGTTGGCCCCATGAAATCACCCAACAAAATATATTTTCGTAATTCTGTCTCTATCACTAATTGCGGAGGAATTATTCTGAAAGATTGGTATAGGTTTCAATGTAATCCGACCAAAACTGAGCGAGATATGAGAGAATCGGTTGCGGAATTTAAAAAGTGTCCAAATCGGGAAATTTTCGTTCGCGCTTTCGGTTCCGACATTAGCTGTAAACAAATACGCCGCAAGTTTTTCTAACTGTAGTACATGGTATACGGGGAGGGGGGGGGGGGGGGGGGGGGGGCTGATCTTGCAGACACCAATTCCACAGGACAGCCCCGGTAAGTAGCGGTAAGTCATTTATTATAGATAAATCTATGTATGTATACGCTTGATGATATATGAGATTTCTTTCAAGGACGCGAAGATTAGAAACGCAGCAAAATTTGAGCTACCCGTAGGTCTCCTGCGGTTACACCTACGAAGGAGGTCATTAAGGTGACCGTCTGCGGACGATCGGCGGACAATCCGACGCTCGTCCGCCGACTGAAATAAATAGTTTCGGTTTGCATTTCAGCTCCAGCTGAGATACAGACCAAAATCTATTATTTCGGTTGCGCTGAAATAAGATGTGAAACTCGGGATTTCAGTGCCCATTTCATCGCACCTGAGATGTTAAGTTTCAGTCGCACTTTTTTTTGTACCGAAACGGTAAGTTTCGGTTTTCAATTTCAGCGCATTTGTTTTGCAATCCGACTCTTGGGATTTCAGCTACATTCCAGCTGGTCCAAAACTCGATTTTATTCTTGTAGTTTAGGGTACAATTTCAGATGTACCTAAATTACTAGTATGAGATTGACTTTCGGACGAATTTTTGTTGAACTCGAAAGTTGGCATTTAGAGTTAGACCTCCGGTCACGCTAAATTTGGCAATCGTCGGTGTGACAGGTGACACCCCGTGAACATTTGGTTGAAATAGTACAGACAGTGTGCAAGCTTTTAGGTTCGTCTCATATCCATCCTCTGCTCGCTCTCTCTGCTCTAGAATGTTTGTTGATGGCGAGCACTGCTCTCAAGTTTCGGACGAAGCTACAGCACGGCGAAATTAGAATGCTCGCTCTCTAGTGGAATATCGTCGAGAATAGCTGCAAGATCGTCGGCAGTGGGCAAATCTGGCGATGACTGTGTCGCTGCACTGGGCTGATGTCTCCGCCGCGAGGAAAGATTAGCAAGTCTAGTTCCTAAGCGCGCCTCTACTTGGGGTTTACAGGAAGGACTTTGCAGCTGGTGGCGTCGCACCAGGCCGCCATTCCCAAATGTCCTCTTGCAAAATGCGCAGATTGCCATGGTGTGAAGAACGGATGTTTGTATTTCAAATGCGCATCAAGCACGTTGCGTGTTTCAGGGTGGTTGGTGCATTTTTCAAAGTCCGATGCCCCTCTTTCTTACCCACCATGTCGACTCAGCGCCTTTCCTTCCCCAACAATCTTAGCCGCCCCCAGCGCGTTGGGAGGGGCCAACGCGAAGGTGTGATCACACCCGGACTTCAAAATCATTGTAAGCCTTCTTGCTTATCTTACTTCTGACTCAACGCTCATATCATCGTCGCAGTGGACAAACGACAAAAGGACATCCAGAAGGCAACAAAGGCTGCCGAGACGCGTCGCAAGAATGGTACGACGACAGGCAGGAAGGTCGCTGCGGGTGCGGCCCCCACTGCGCCGACTACTACACTATCGACAGCTGCAGACCAGAACAGACCCCCGCAGACGCCGCTTTCAGCAGTCCCCACCCGAATTCGCTCCCAGCTAGAAACTACCTCTCCTGATCTTCCGCGGCAGCCCCTTCTATCAATGACATCTCAGCCGTCATCGCCATTCTCATTCAATCAGGTGCAGTCTGCTGCACCTGCCCGCTCTCTGCCTTCCATGGTCCCTCAGGACTATCAGCCAGTGTATCCAGACTTTTCCCAGCGCGGAAACGCTGACTGTTCTGGCTCCGAGCAGTCACGGAGTGACGAATTTGCGCGGATGAGAGCGAGATTGAGGTCGCATGAACTCGCTCAATTAACGAGCTCCTGAGCACTCCTGGTAAGTTTTATCTGTTAATATCATGGAAGCCCGAAGCTGATGTCCTGCATCTCAGTTGACACGTCAGGTAGTCGGCAAGACCCTCAGCACTATGCCAACCTTAATTTGGATGGTGGAACATTCACCGATAATTATCAGGCGGGACCGCGGATGGATTCCGGCTTTTAGGCTGATGATGGTCTCGACCGCGGTCATTCTCCTACAGACGACGATCCCCCGGTATGTGCCCACTCTTGTCGTCATGTTCTTCTCGCTGACTGTTTTCAACTCATGATCGGCCCTGGAATACTTCTCAACCCGATGACGGTGCAGATGATGATGAAAGCGGACTCCACCAGAATGCTCAAGTTCACTCGAGGTAAGTCGCGATCATCATTGTTCTCCGTTCTCAGTTTTTTATTCTCAGGTCGAAATGCATGATGTCGATGTGCGCAAGAAGCATCAGAAGCGCAAGCGTGTTCCACAGGTACTTTGATAGCTCGAGTACGGACAGCCACTCATACAAATATCAGGCAGATCAGGATTCCGACGTGGACGATTCTCCTTCTCGGTCCGCACCGGCCAAGAAGAAGCGGAAGAAGCGCGCAAATCGCCGCCAGAAGTCTCGAAGCATTCGAGAGTTCACTGGGGATCGTCGTCGTATTATAGAAAAGCTTATGTTTTTCTTCAGAAGGCCCTTGCTATCGAGAATCCGTGGCCGGTTGCCAGCGAGTCGGGCGACCCCAGTGCTGATAACGATGAATTTCAGCTCCTCATTGAGGACGCATGGACGGAGGCGATATACTTCCTCGAGCTGGATCCGGAAGATTTCGATGAGATCTCTCTCGACGAGAGCAACCTGGTGAGTTTTCTATCGTATAGATTTCCGGTATTAATGGATGTGTAGATTCGCTCGCGCATTTCCCAGTTCCGTGGCTGCGTCATGGGGGAAGCCGATAAACTGGTTGGCGCCGGTTACGGCTTCATCGACATACAGTCATTGGATGACCCCACCCCGAAAACATTGCGGAGGTGCAAGAAACCAATCGCCAGCTCGTCGCTGACTCGAAGGGAAGTTTATGTTCCTGGTGAGTATTACTTAAATCTGTGGCGGCAGCTGGATGACCTGCTTCAGGATCCCAAGGACACCGCCGACATCGCCACTGTCGGCCGTCATCCAGTTTTTCAAAAGCTCCTCAACGCTGCATTTTTCGCCCCGAAAGGCCAGAATCACCGTGCCTTTTATTTCACAGGTCACGACTTCTTACCGCCAGCAACACTCGGTTTCTTGATGACTGCAGTGAGTAATTTGAATGTCTCATGAAGCAAGCTAACAACTGGCCTCAGATTGTGTGCAGCATTGACAAATACAAGACTGGTCGGCATGAAATTGTCGCCTTTGACTCCGAGACATACCGGCCTGTCTATCAAGCCTCGATGCAGTTTATCGGGAAGTGGATTGACGAATACACCAAGGATGTGTACCCTGTGAACCTGGCGGAAGAGCGTCTTCGGGAATGCTCAGCAAAGCGAGGTACGATAGCTGTCCTTTCTGCCGCTACCAATCTCATAACACGCCTGTCTCTAGGAAACTATCGGAGACGCCTGCAAGCCGGACCAAAACCGGCGCTCAATGTTTCCCATGGACATATTCTCTTAGCGTAGTCTGTGGTCCCTAGCTAGTCCTGAAATGCAATTCTTTTGCGCCTATCCCCTGTACCACAAATGGCAAGCGAGGATCTGAGCATCTGGCGGACCGGATATGGCACTGGCCCATAGATACCGCCTATCTACCCGTAGAACCACGTGCGCTACGTAGCTCTATGTAGCTCTATGGTCTATGGCTGATGGATCTACGTGCCTCTACCGTAGAGGGGGACATGCCTATGGATCTACTACTCTACGGGTCCTACTTGGTACCAGGTAGGCAAGTGGTGTTTTCCAGATGTGGCGGACACTGATGGGCAGTGTTGTGTGTTGTGTACCACTGGGATTGACAGATTCCGCCCACCACCACCAGAGATCACCGGACTCTTGTCATTGGATTCCAACAGATTCCAACGTATAATACTAGATTCTAATGCACACTGCTGGATGTGTTCCAGGTGGCCCTTCCCCAATAAGAAAAATATGCCATCATGGCCTCACAAAGGCATTCTGGGCAGAGCGATGGAAGAATAATAAAGCTTGTTACATAAATGTATCTCACATTACTGAGAAATCCTTAGCTACTGTGATACACATATATTGGGTTTAACCTATCACCATTAAACTCATGTTACCATCCTCTAAATAACAACAAATGTAATACATATTGTTTCCAAGAGTGGCGGCACTAGGTACCGTATAGTAATGAACTTGCATGAATTGTCTTCCATTCTTCACTGATGCTTGACCAGGTATAGATCTGAAACTATCTAATAAAGCGATTTCTCCGACCTCACTATGCTGTAGCCCACGATGATCTTTCATTTTGCATCAAATCAAAGGACTCTGGGGTGGACGTTTACGAGTCATGGCGCCGCCAGACTACATGTTCAAAAATGGCAATTCTCGTTCAAGAAGTCTTGACAGGTGTCATTACATATACATTCAGTTTCATTCATTTCATGAAGAAATCTGCAGTCCCTCTGCCTGGTGAACCATTAGATTCCGACGATTCACGCTGGAATCCACTGAAATCCACTGGATTGCGATGTAGCTCAGCTTGTTGAAAGAGCCGCCAAGGCGCCAAATTATATGGGAATGCAATGGGAAGCAGGGTAAATGAATGGAAAAACCTTCGAAGGACGGTCCACCGATATACGGTGAGACTCAACTTACTGAGTTCGAGGACCGGTGGATTCCATTGGGATTCTTTGCCTTGGCATTGGCTGCCGCTGAGATGCAATGCCAACCGATGCCGATCAGCCGGTTGCCAGCTCCGTGTATATTACTGGTATGAAGAGGCATAAGGAGATGATCTCGTCACAAATAAGGGTCAAGAGCAGGAGGTTTTCGGCCCGCTGATGCCGTCGCATCGCCACCTGATTGGTGATTAGCGCCCAGCGTCGTGTGTCTTTCTTCCTCCTGTCATGCACATCTTGCCGTTTCCATCGTTCTCAGGTCCACAACTTATTCCAGGCGAAATCGAGCGAGACAGTGAGCTCATATTTACCCCATGCAAACCGCATCCACCTCTGAATCAGTCAGTCGCAGGCTTGAAATCAGACGGCGAATGCTCGTGTGCCCTTCAATACTGAAAGAACTGAAGATGATGGTGGGAGAAGAAATCCTTTAGAAGATCTGGTCAGGAATGAGGTGGCTGGCCTGGGGGAACTTTGCACATGCTTGGCTGCAGAACTTCCCTGTACAGTGTCTGTTCGCAACTGCCTAAGTATCTTGCGATTGCGATCACATGCACACAAACCTTTGGGCTAGCTGAATTCTGGTCCATGTCTACTTTGTCGCAGACTCGAGGGTGCACCGACCAAACCTCCATGATTCCAGCCCTCAAAATAAACTTGAACTGGGAAGCGAAGATTTTTTGAGCTTCTATTAGTATGTTCTATTCGTAGATCCTACCGTTGACATCCAGATGGGAGCCGTAGACGGGCAACAGCTGGTCTCAGCGGTGATTGTGATTGACAGAGATTGTCGCAAGTTGAACTCGCTGCCTACATCTCGCCCCTGGCTCCGCACCCCGCCGCCCACGATGTGGATACTTGCAGGACCAACGAGAAGCGGCCCACCCGACAAAATTAGAACAGCGGCACTTCAAATCATGGACGGCACATGTACCTGCATCCGCGGCTCTTCGCACGCCATCAGCGGCTCAAGTGCCGCCATTGAAATAAAGAGCGGCACTTCGGAGTTTCTCGCCGAGATGCGTGTTTTTTGTTGCAACTGAACTCAAAAGTGATGCATAGAGAGTTTTCGGCTGGTTTATTGGCGTCTGTTCAAACACAACAAGGATTCATAATGTGCTCTTTTGTGGGACTTCAACTTTATTACTTATCGAAGCTGGACTTGAATTCAATTGTATTGCGATGGAGGCATGTACATAGAGCATATCTGTGAGATTTGTACTACTGCGGGAAAACTGCTTTGCGGCACGGTGCTCCCTTGCATCGAATTTTTGAATTTTAGGTGGTAAGTCTTTGTCAATACGGAATAGAAAACAGCTACCAGTAGTTGTGAGTCTTTATTAAGTTTTGGATGTAACACATGCACTCACCTGTCCCGACAGCTGCGAGTGCTCATGCGGCCCTTCTACAACCTCGCAGCTGTCGGGACGTTTATTTGAGTATAAATTATACTCAAATAAACGGCTGGGATGGCTAGGACTGCTTCGGGAGATGAGATCACAGTGATATTGTTCGATGCCGCTGAGAACATCTCATCAGCGCAAGTCGGATGAGACGTGCCGTTCTCACGTATGTACGCAAATACACGCGATGGCAGTCTGCCAATGAGCTCGAGATTGGCGCGTGAGTGTTGCACCGGCATTGCCATCACTGTGTTCAGACCCCCCTGTAGGCACAGGTCTGCCGGATACCAATAGGCAGATGTGTAGGCAGACCAGTGTGCTGACCCCTGCCGATATGTCTGCCCATCCCTGCTATGGTTGGTCTAGGTATTCCAACCAGAATAGGCACACATAGACTGACGCAGGCCGATGAGCCTAGCTAAGCCTAGTTAGCCAAATTCAAAATCCAACACGGTTTGTACCCATCCAGCCATTCCAACCGACACCAACCTAGACCCAGGTCGGCCAAGGTTGGCCAAGATAGACACAGCGCTGTCGGCAAAGATCTACCAAGGTGGGCAGACTTTGCCTCGGTAGGGATGCTAGACCAATGTAGGCCACTGCCTATTAACGTCGGCGTGAGTGGGCAACCCATAGGCAGAGATCGGTGAAGGTGGGCACATCTGTGCCTACGGGGGGGTCTGAATGCAGTGCATGTTCATACATCTGGTGGTGCTCGCGATGTGGGAGGAAGAGAAAGCGGGTGCACGGCTTCCTTCACATCACTGGCCATGTGTGCGTCCCCCAATAGCAAGTGCCGCCTTTACGCCAAGCACGGCTCTCCTGCACTTGAAAGGCGGCTCAGAGCCGCCTTTCTTTCGAAGTGCCACTGTTCTAAATCGGCCGAATGGGCCGCTTCTTGTATATCCTCGGATACTTGCCCTCCTTGCCCTGGTCCTCTCCTGCCTCGCGCGTGCCGTCCACAACGAGACGATTGATGACGCGAGCCCGCTCATCACATACAATGACGCCACACTGCAGCGCAAAATCACTGCGTTCGACAGCAGCCTGCTGTCGGATGGTACCGTCACGTACATCGTGCCCATTCCCGATTCCTCGCCTACAATAACTATTCCCTTCAATGGTGTGCCCCCTTCACATCATAGGCGTTGTTCGAATAAATTTATCCTGATTTCCTTACACAGGCACAGCCATATACATATTCGTCGCCTACCCTGGTCGCATCGAGCCAGCACCTTCGGGGTTTACTGTGCTCATTGACGGTGTTCCCTCAGGCAACTGGGCTGCTAAAGAGTCCGCACTCCTGTACCACCTGGTGTACCACAACGGTGCACTCCCCGACGCCTCGCACACGCTCGTGATGCAAATAATGTCAGGGTGGGAGTTTTACTTTACCTATGCGGTGTATACGTGAGTGCTCCTGATTTTCTCTTTCTTAAATCGCACCTCGAGGTGGGTTGATGAAGCCTTCGTAAAGGTCGAACGTGGATCCTCCAGTTGAATCCCAGACATCAGCAATGAACTCAGCATCGAGCTCGGGGAGCACCCCGCAGAGTCCCAGTGCGAAGATCTCGACACCGTCAATTGTTTTGACGGTAGCTGGGGATGCGTCAACCATCAATATTCTCAGCACGGCAACACAACCTGCGGAAAACTTCAACATCCATAGCGGTGTCGATTTCAAGACTCACACAAACACTTTCTGGCGAGGATAGTACTGTGTTGGCTTTGGGCCTGACCCTCAGTGGAACGTCACCCGCTGTTGGCAGGACTTCACAAGCTGCAGGCACAGCGGCAGCGACTTCCAGCAACAACACCGCCATTATTAGGATGGCTGGAAACCCTCCCGTAGTCCCCATGATCGGTGCCTTCCTCGGTGGTGCGCTATTCGGCGGCCTCGTGATGCTGGTCTGCCTCATCCTCCTCCGTTGTGACGCTCAAAGCCTCTTGTCCACTGCTCGGTAAGAAAAGCAGGGATTGGGGAGTGAGGATATAGCCAAGAATGTTTTAGAATAAAAGACTAAAGAGTTACAATGAATATGCTACTCTACTTATACTGTTTAACGAGTCATGTGAACTACAAGATATAAATATATACAATAACCCATATCCACGTGTGAAGGCTGTGCCTGTCATAACTTATTAATGTCCCTCATTGTTCATGTGCTGTATCTGCATGTAATGTCTGACTTATGTTTCCAGCATGGCATTCATATCTCTGACTGGATGGTCTTTGTGTCAGCAACACTGATTGTCCAGGATTGGTGTTGTCACGATAAGACTGTGTCCAGAAACGAAGTCGGAGTCAGGCTTTACCCAACGAGGACGATTTGGTGTTCCTGGGCGAGGATTATGGTCGTAATTGTGACATCCGTTGCTGCTGCACACGCAACCGCAAACGGGTGCCATGGATTTTCAATGCTGCGGGATTCGCATTCGATGAGAGGAGTCCTACAGGAGGGAAGGGCACCGCGCGCGAGAAACCCACATCCACGACTGATTTTGGAGAGCCTGAATTTGAGATGATGGAGGATGTGGAGGTGCTTGCGCACGTGAGGGCGGAGATGCGATGGCTCAGGGCATCTGTGCAGCGTCTCGAGAGAGACATTCCCGAGGGACGCCTGGGGGGCCCTCTGGGGTGGCGCCCACTGGAACTCGGCTAGCATTTGAAAAAAAAAGTCTTTCTGTTCCTGATGTTGTACCCAAACACGTATGCCTCCCTAATTCCACCTCAAATGACCAACAAACATTCGAAAACGATCTGTGATTGTAATTTGGCGGAAACAAACCACAGCGTTGAAACGGTGCGCTTACAATACGTCTTGAATATGCTAGTTATAGCGTGTTGGGAAACAACACTAAAAACCACACAAACAATATCTTATCACTCCCAAAAGACTAGTGCAATCCTTAGGTGAGTTCGGGTCCAGACCGTAGTATGCGGCCAGCAGGTTTGGGTTGTATAGTTATCAACGAAACAAGAACTATGAGGCACTAACAAAGTCCCCGCGGCACTTCACTTGGCAATTTACAGCAGTTATCTTTCCGCTGCGGTGTTGGATGAACATTTGTATGAGACGGATACAAGAAGGTAGTGACTATAAAGATAGTTCTATCACTTCAGGGCAGAGTTGGTACTTGGTGTTCACAAAATATCCCCAGCAATGGCCAATTCCAATTGCTGTAATGAGGCAAGCTGCTTCTTCCTTGGCAATTCTTTTTACTGCAGGACTCTCCCGTACAGCAGACCTAAACTTGTCCTCGTTTAGGAACATTTCCTTCACTTTTATAGTAACGGCTTAAGCGTTGACTGCAAAGTCCAACTAATCGATCCAACAGCTAATGACAGGACTCTCCCTGACGAGTGTGAAGGCATAGCAGTTGACAAGTCACAACCAATTCTCAGGTGGTTAACCGTTTGAAGCTTAACTGATGAGTCCCTTGCTTGACAATTCGAGCCAAAAACCAACTTCAATTTATAGACAAGTTACAAACAGAGATAGTAAACGAATCTCCGCGAAATATGCCTGAGGACACCCACGCCGATAGATGGTGCGATGAACTGGCTGTATGCGGGTTCTACAGGCTGCTTTTATAGTAATAGTACAAACGAAAGGAGATAAACTAGATATAGTAACTGAGATGTGGTGCTTGGTCATGTAGGTTCGTTCCCTTGTGGTTCTTCGTCGATCCCGCATGCTCTTGGTGCGGGGAGATCGTTGGTTTTGACCCTCACGGTCTATATTTGGTATATTGGCAATACCGCGGTGCCTTCTGCACCCGTGGTACGATGCCGCGCCGGCCTGGGGTTGAACCCAGCCTTTTCAATACATTCCTCCTCGTGCTTGCCCCCGGTGGATCCGGCCGCGGGCAGTGCTTGGCCCGCGAAGTACTGGAGTGCCTGAATCCGACCGTTAGAATCTGAATTAGGACTTGTATGTCTTTGATTTGACAGGTTGCATCGCACCGCAGCACCACGTGATCGTCCGATCGCTTTGGCAGTTCCCTGTCTTAGGGTAACAATGGGTCTATGGTCGACCGCGGCCCTTTAGAAGGCTCTGTGGTAGGTTATACACAGTTATGGGATGCTGCGGCCGCTTTCCTCCATAATGTAACCGTTAACACAACTATGTCTTTTGGCAGAGAGGCGCTGCGGCCACTCTCCTACGCAGTTTAATGTACTGCGCAACACGTTAAGTCTTGCCACTTCATCTATGCAGTCTCTGGGTCGCTTTTATAGGAATAAATCTCTTGAATCGGTTATAGGTGTTTATGGTTATATCTCCTTGGTAGTGTATTCAGAGTACAACACGCTGCGGCGTCACCACGGTCGTGCTCTGGATACTACAGTCAGTAGTCGGAGCTCACTCTGACTCTCCTTTATATCACCTAACAGAGTCCAGGTATACAGCTATGTTTGTATAGCACTGAAACTACCCTGCGCCTCTTAATGATGTGTTTATAAGCGCAAAAATAGCTAGAGGACGGGCATTTGGTGTTGCGCCATCTCAGCGTATCCGAGCGCACATTGTGATATGCCAAGGAGCCTTCATCAAAACCATTCCCCCCAGAAGAATCCTACACCGAGATAAATTTGAATGTTAAATGTTGAAGAACCCGGACGCAACCCCTGTTCACTCTGTTTACAATTATAGTGGACGCCAGTTCAAGCTGTAATCACAATACTGAGCACCTTCCCTGTCGTCAGCGTGCTGTTCCCAACTGCCTATCCTTCGATAGTACGTCTCACTGACACCCAGATGGAACCTCTTGTGATTGACAGACTGTATGACTGTATGATACTCTCGGGAGTCAGGCATGCCGCTGAACTCCCGTATCTCTCCTTTGTACATGCCCCTCCATACACGATGTGGCTCCTCACTCTCCTTCACTTCGTCCTGCTTACCCGCGCCATCCACAACTACACAATTGACGATGCGAGCCCACTAATCACGTACAATGCCCCAGTGCTGGAACGCAACATCACTGTGTTCGATAGTCATCTCCTGTGGGGCGGCACCGTCACTTATATAGTGCCAGCTCCCATTTCCTCACCTACGATCAGCATTCCTTTCAATGGTGCGTCCCTCTGCCTGCCTCCTATTCTTGCACTTTTGCTCGCATTGGCATCGCTGTAAGGCACTGCTTCTACATATTTGTCGTCTACCCCGGACTCGTCGAGCCTGCACCCTCGGGGTTTACTGCGCTCATTGATGGCGCTCCCACAGGTGACTGGGCCACCACCGAGTCAGCACAGTTGTACCACACCACCATGCTCCCCAACGCCCTGCACATGCTCGTGATGCAGATAAAGCCAGGATGGGAATTGTACTTCGACTATGTGATATACACGTGAGTTCCCCTGTGTTTCTCCAATATCTGGTGAAGATCAAATGTGGATCCACCTCCCGCGTCGATGTCCCCTCCCACGACGATATCCACGTCAAGCACAGCCACCACACAACAAAGCTCTCTTTCAACCAAGAGCAGTTCCGCAAAGAAACCTCCCCTCAGCACCATTATCGGTGCTATCATCAGCAGCACGCTCCTCATTGTCCTGGCCACTGCCATGTGCTTGTGGCGCAGGTGACAAGCTACAGCTAAACACAGACTCACACCAATCAGGTTCACTGCAGGCTTTGGTCTGGACAATAGGGTGGCAGAAGAGGAGGAGGACAAGGACGCCAGCCCGCTGGTGATGCCGTTTCTATCTCAGGGGGTGCTGTCTGCGCGGGGTACACACAAATCCGTGATTACGCTGCCTGAGGGTGGGAACCGGACAGGCATTACAACTGAGCATGCTAGCATGTCTGACGGTGGAGGTGCGGAACCTCACGGCATCGGTGCAGCGGCTCGAGACGGGGATACCAGAGGCAGGCGATGGAGGCCAAGTCATGTTGCGCCCACCCGCGTATGGTGATTCTAGGACTTGACTCCACTGTTTTTCCCGATTGTGTTCTCTTCCCCATGGCATTATGAAAGAAATTGAACAGAATGACAAATACCGAATTTTGTGTGTGTGGATGATATTTCGGGCAAGGCGATTTTGACGCAGCACTGACATTTGACGCATGCAACATCAGTCTGTGTCGGTTGGATTTTGCGTCAATGGTTGAACTGTGCTTAAATGCTGTCCTTGCCCTCCAACCTTTCGTGGGCATCTGTGGGGATGGTCAACACATTATTTGGCACCATAAGAGATGCATATAGTTGGCCGTAAGGGTGTAAAGAAACATTAAGTAGGAGTCTGTGCAACGTCAATCAACGTCAGTGAACGTCAATATCACAATGTCACAAACATCACTGCACCGATTTTCAACATCAATCCAGCGCCTTGCAACGTCAATCCTGCACCTTGCAGCATCAGATGTGATTTTTGTCTGCGTCAATCTGCGCCAGTCGTGCGCCGTGACCCAGCATCAGTGTGACCAGTCCGCATCACCAACGTCAATTCAACTGGAATGTTACTGCCAATCCCAACTTCATATGCGCCGATGTTATGCCGCTCAATGTTGGTCTGTCTAGCATCTAGGATGCCACAGTAGGCTGCCACCATTTTTGACGTTGTGCATAGACACAATCAATCTGATCTCCCTCTGGCCACCTTGCCAATAACTAACCCATGTCATCTGATCGCACTGACAGCAATGCCAGTGAGCACAAACGTTCTACGCTGACATCCGCTTGATATATTCGGCTTTGAATTGTGCTGCAACACGGCAAAGACACAATAATATTAATTTATGTCAAACTATTCGCGCCGCTATCATATGCACGCTGACAGTGTTATTGAGCCTGGTTGAATTTTCCTAGAATGTTTCCTTTCGAGATTTCTAGGTCTCAAACCACTTGAACATCTTTGTCATCCATGACAATCAGCTTAAAGACTTCACCAGGGTGGGCCACTCTCACTGGGGACATGGTGCAATATAATGTGTTGATATATTACAAGTATATTGTAAGTATATTTCATATATCCTAACTAAATCCTGAGTAGTCTGTATATACTCAGTATATTAGCTAATAGAGTATATACTTACAATATATGGAGGTCCATATATGGGCTCCATATATTGCAAGTATATTACAACCAAACAATCCAAAAAAGGCAGAAAAACACCTTCCTGCTATGGTAACATTTCAATGTCACAAGATTTGTCACAGTAGAGATAAAAAGATCCATCAGAACCAGTTTTTTTTTGAGTTTTCTATTCTCATAGTTCTTCAGGAGTGCCTGTATTCGCGTTCCATTCCCTCCATGTCACTCGATGTTGGGCAGATTTGAGCTCTTAATAATTTCATTCTGATTGGCTATATTCATTCATACATGTGGCCTAATTCGATACCCACGCAACCCACGGCAAGGACTTCACCATGCGCTACCATTACACCCGCTACACCCACCGCCTCTGACTCACTACATCCACCCCACCAACTCATCTATTAGGGGTCCCACCATCCCTGCAGGCCCAATCCTGACTCGACTTGCAAATGACGCTGACACACTGACTCCCCAAACCCTTGCCCCATTGCAGCCCAACTCACAGCACAAGATCAGCGTTGAGAACAATGGCACATGGAGCATGCTAAAAGGAATTGGAATGAAAGTGCATATTCACACACCTTGTCCATCTGCGAGCATTGAGACAGGTCTGTAGCGCAAGGAAAGTTGGGAGCAGCGAGTCGGGTGGACAAAGTCAGCGCTTATTGAGGCAAACCGCGATATCGGGGATTGGGTATGGAGTCGGCGCAGTAGCGATTCACTTGAAGAATGCTGTTCACTTTGATACCACACCTTTACCAACACTTATCTCACTGTGTATTCTTGGACTTTGTTCTGCTGGTGTTCTTATCCTGGAGTTCCTGCTTTGTTGGAGTCCCTTTCCACTGTCTATCTGCACATGTCCCTCGATTCGATCTTGTCTTCTCTGTTCTTTTCACGGTGGAAGGGCAGTCACCAGAGTCGACACATAGTGGAGGCTCACAGCAGGTGGTGTCAGGCTGAACAGGACCCTTATCTGAGCCTTTACACCCCGCTATACCAACAACTGCACTTGGAACTCATGCTAGCCAAGTTGTAGGCCTCTTCACCAGCACCTAGAGCGCCAGTGATCCTATTCCTACATCTGCTGATATCATTGCTTTGGTGCCAAGGGCTCAAAATGCAGATTATGTGTTCCAAGGGCATGCATGGCAATCTCTACCAGACACACTAGCCGATTCTCCAAAACACTAAGCTAGAGTAGGCCATCATATATGTTCTCCATGTCATATTTACCATTAGCAAGCAGAGCAAAATGAGAGAAGGCTATGAGAGGGAGTTGAAATGTGTCCTCTGTGTCCATATTGGTAGGTGACAAGAAGGGTGACACACAATTTGATTAGAGTCAATATTAATAGTTGTACAATAAATGTGACCACAAAAATATTACCATTGTAGGAAGGTTTTTTCTTCCTTTTCTGGATTGTTTGGTTGCAATATACTTGCAATATATGGAACCCATATATGGTAGTCAGGTTACCATATATGGGCTCCATATATTGTAAGTATATACTAGCTAATATACTGAGCATATACGGACCCTGTATTAGTGTGGTTGGCAGAATCCTGCCAAACTGCCATTTGACCTGGCAGAATGGCTGGCAGAATTGGCTTAATTGGATGGGGGATGGCAGAAATCGGCAGAACACAGTCTATTATTTACTGTTTCCGCATTGTTCTCAGACTCATTTATGAATTACTGACCAGAATTGATGAAAAGCAAATGGAAGAACTAGTCTACATCGTAGAGAATTGGATGAACAAGGACTAATCACAACTCAACTGGCACTGGCGGTTCAGTTACTATTAACCGTGAAATTGCTGATTTTACTGTTGCTGCACTCAAGCATGTTGAAAAGGGCAGAGAGACTTTGGCTCATGAATATATCATTAATGTTGTTAGAGGAAATGTTCCTAGGAGCTGGAATGTGGAGGATCTTGCGGGAACGTAGAAAATCTATATATGTGCCTTATATGTTCTGCTGTATTCTGCTGTATTCTGCCAGCATTCTGCCATGCTGTTCTGCCATTCTGCCTGGCGAATTACCTCTCAAACTATTTTGCCATCCACACTACCCTGTATATACTCAAGATTTACTTGGGATATACTGGATATATACTGGCCCAGTATATTGTAGGTATATTCTCAGTATGTATGAAATATACTTACAATATACTTGTAATATATTGACACATTATATTGCACCAAGTTCCCAGTGTCTGCGTCAATACACAGCCACTCTGCATCAGTTGTACATTGACCTTGACTGACACATTCGGAGATGACTTTGAGATTAATATATTAAACAACTATAATTGAGCTCCAGTATTGCCTGGTAACCGCCGCAACCCAGGGATTTGCACCCTAACCAAGCTGTATAGGACATAGTCATCGGGCCAGAAATAGTGTCTTGAAGCACAAGAGCTGCAAGATTACCCAGAAGTATCAAACAGGATCAATTACGGGCTCAGGGTACCATCCTGCAACTAATACAGGAGAGAACCCCGAACCTGAAGGTCATCCTTTGCATTCCCAACAATTCTTGGTTGGCCAACCAAAAAAAAACTCCCAACGATTCAACCTCCACACTGTAAATGCAACAGCTCCACAAACAGCATCTTTTTAAGTCAATTTATCCAATTGAATGCAAATCATCCTAAGAACTCAATTGGCAGCTGAATCTATAGTTCACCAATGCGTATGCCGACCAGCGTCAAAGGTGCTTCGCTCTGCGTCAATGCACAGCCACTGTGCGTCAAAATTGCACTGATACCGACTGACACATCCACAGCTGGTATTCTGAATCAGTGAATAAAATTACTCAAATATATTGCCTGTGGGACATGGCATGGGGGAGAGCTTTTTATTTCAAACATGAGGCGAGTAATTCATAAATATTATTCAGTTTGGGAACACTTGCGGGCCACGCAGACGTCATAAACAACTGTACAGCGAAAGAATCTACACCGTGGGTCCTATTCAAATATCCATGCCTCAGACTCTGACGATGTAGCCAATCAACTCGGCCAAATCATGAATTCAGCTGATCGGAGGTCGACGCAATTGACCATGACCGTCAACACTGGCAATTCACTTCCACTGCCACAATATGGACAACATTCAATGAAAAGGCTGAACGTGGTCGTCCCTGTGTATAACTCCGCCATTCATATTGCCTTGCCGTAACCCCGACAGATTATTTTTTCTGCCTTCGTTCTGACTGACATTTCATAGATATCAAGGCAAACTTACATTCGAGGCATGAACAGGTCAATTAGCATCAAATATTTTTCGCAGTTGGTTCGGGCTCAAATCCACGGCAAGTCAAACCTGTTGACTCTGGATGTGTATTACGTTGAACAACTGAGCGAAGGTTGACGAAAATAGTTCAATGCAAACATATTGTATCGGCCTTTGTGTTAATACAGGAAGTAAATTGTATAGTGCATCCCCCGCAATCCCCAGCGCCGAACGAGGCACATGCTGGATTAAAAAGCAAGAGACAACTGCGAGACGAAATACATGCTGGCTGGACAATGTTAATGCTGACAATAAGCTTCGCAGCACAAGTCCCAGGGCGGCATTGAAGACCCCTAGAAGTGGTTTTGGGGTGCCAGCGTGTGGTTGCTGTAAAATGACAGCATATGTTTGAGGCTGGGTGCGCGTGCGTTGATAAGTATGGAATCCCACAGTATGACTGGAGTGTGACTCTGCGTCAGTGTGACATTGCTGCGTCAATCAACCCGCCGATCCGCGTCAACGGAAAACGTCACAGCGTCAGTCAAACGTCAGTGCAACGTCAAAACGTCACTTTCACCCTGCCCTGATATTTCGCTGACAGCAAAAACAAACAAAAAAAACATAAACCAAGGCCGGAAACCGTCGGACCGAAGCTACTCATCACGGGAGGCGGGCGGGATGAGGTTGAAATTTGACATTTGACATTTTGACGTTTGGTTCCGGTGATTCCCGAACTGCGCCAGAGCGAACATATCTGTGTTGTGTTAAGATTTTTTCTACTCAAATATATAATGGAGATTTGTCCAAGGGCCTCTAATGAACCTCTGGAGACACTGTTCTAAATTTCGTTTGGGACTTTCCGGAGAGATTTGGGCTCACACATTTTGGGGTCCCAGCTGCTCAACATCACGTTGATGCTCTGAGGCAAAATATTCCTGCAGATTGTTATAGGTAGGTATCCGACGCCTTTCAGCTAAAGGTTTCCGAGGTTCGTCATCTCATTGGGGCACCAAAGTTCATATTGACTGAGGGCTGGACTATATTTTGTCAAATGCTTCCCCATCTCGGTTGACTTTACATACATCCCCAAGAACCATTTTTGCTTGCCACACTTACATTGGGCTGTTAAACGAGTTCCGGGAAAATTAAGAGGGTGATTCTAGGCTACTAGCCAACCTGAGGAAACCTTTGGCCTTATACGGTTGTGGACCAGGTGCGCGCGGCCAGCGCTTCAAATTTGAACTTTGTTCGTGACACATTCGAATTGTAAAGTGATTCCGAGCCAATGAAGGGGTTTGATTGCAGACTAGGCCAGTTGTAATCCATTTCAGTCATACCCAGGTAATTCAGTGTATGCTATGAGGAGTTTTACAGGGGAAGGAAGCCTTATCGGGCAATATCAGAGCGATTTCCCAGCAGTTCGGGAGTCACCGGAACCGAATGTCAAATTTCAGCCTCGACCTACCGTATACTCATAACACCTTTGAGCCAATCAGCTCTGGAATCCCTAGAAAACAAGCAGCCCGAATGAATTTAACTAAACCCGGGAGCGATAGAAGTGCTTCTATCCTTCGCATCGAGTGATATTTTTCCTCCCCGTGAACTGGTGTCTGCGGAGTTGACGGTGAACCTCATAGGTACCCTTCATAGAGTATTTGGGTGCACGCAGCGCGCTATCAGGTCTTTCCGCAATCATAATTTGGCCTGAATAATTTGACAAAAATAAGGTGGACTGGCCAGCATCGTCAACACGACTGTTGGAAATTTGGATTGCATTCGTACTAGATACCCCCTCGGTATATCGATCAGTCACTAGGAAAGGCAGCACTTAGGAGGCATGGAAGAATAAAAAAAACTCAAATGACCCGGGCCCGACTCGAATGAGCAAGCTACTCGCGGTTAGGAGACAGAGTTTTTCTTGAGGGTAGGTGCGCCGGGCGCCGCCAGGTTGTGTAGCTATAAAAGGGCTCCGATAAATGAGATTCAAGTCAAGAGACGGGGAAATACTAGTGGGACCTGAACTGTTTGCTCAGACCTTGAAAACTATTTATGGCTCAACAACTGCTAGCCCGTTCTTTCCCATCTTTTTTTTTTGCTGGGGGGGTCAGTATCCTTCCTCCCTGCCATTCTGGGTCCCCGGGGCACCAAGTTTCACCATAAACTGGCGTTCAGGAAAATGGAAATTGCTGGCGAGATCCTCAAAAATCTGGCATGCTCAGTCGGTTTGCCTCTGAAACACCCTCGTCCCATCGGATTTTTGTTTCCGACCTTGCCTATTGGGAAAACTCCTAGAATCCTGCAATCGTGGAAGCATTCCAATGAATGCCAAGCTGGGTCGGGCTCAAAAACACATCACAATAAGTGTTGCCCGAGCTTCAGTTAACAATCGAAGACAATACAGCACACAATAATATGGCAGTCAAATCCTAGCACTGTCAAAGACGGGATATAGACGAGAACGGCAACAAAAGTCTGCAATACCCACCGTTGTCGCACGTCCGCAGCGACTTCAGAATGATGTGATCGTCCCTCAACTTCACGTCAGCCTGGTCCACGCTTCGTGAAAGGCCAGATATAGGTAGGCCGAAATACTGGCTACACACCCTCGAATCTGCGCTTCCGGCTGAGCTCGCACCCCAGCGCGCTGAAATGGCGAATTTTCCAATGAGCTCTCACGAGAACGGGCCGATATCTCCTAGCATTTGGACGACGAGGCTCAGTTCGATATGTCTTGCCACCTCGGATGCAGATGCTCGTGATGCTTTCTGGAGACGACGACATCCACGCGGTAGAGAACAGCGCGGAGGGCGTTCGGTTGCGTTCGGTTGAGAGCCATTGATGACCGGGTGTACGTAGCGCTCTCCAATCCGACATCGTGGAGTGAAGAAGAGTTGGCGCGGGCATGGAGCGATGACGTCCGGTCGGGGGAGTCGGTGTGGGACCGGGCCCGCAGAGACACCCAAGCATGGCTTGCACAATTTGACCGACGTGGATGAGGGAGTTCCGAAGGGAATAAACAGCTCTATCTGTGTAACATAAATTGAAGCGTCCACTTGTCTGTATTGGATAAATGGCTTCCTCACACGACTATCGTGGTGGCAGGCGAGATGGCGGTGCCAATATCGGCGGGCGGCGAGTGAATACAAAGATTTTTCCGATCCAAGTTCATGAATCATGTTACACGCTCGTTCTGAGTCGTGATTGAAGGGCTACAAAATGAGTCGCAGTTACGACCGTTGAAGTTGCTATACCTTCTCAACAAATTTTTTTCTTGGAGCCGTTGAGCCAGATGAGCACGGTTCACTGAATCACTGCGTCGTATCCAAAAGAAATCTTGAATGCCAGGGACCGGTGTCAGTCCAGGTCATCAATGAGGTGGTTATACGTTAAATTTACTTAGTCCTTGCGCTCAAAAACCGTGCATGTAGCGAGCGGTTGGCGGTGGGGTTCGCGTATTCACTGGTGGAGGATCGAGAAACAGTGGAGACGGATCACGGCCCGACGTTTACGTGAGTGCACCGCCACGTCTTGCACTTCACTCCAACCGCCAATGTTGCTCGCCGCATTGGCTCGTAATCCAGATGAGCTCCCTGGCAGGCCTGACTTCTTTCCCCGCTCGGATCCGACTACCATCTCCGCGTCCCGTCAACTCTCCTTGACCTTGTGCAATCCGGCGTTGTCTCTCCCGCAAACTACATCCACCGTCCGATAGCTTCAGAATGTAATACAGCGGCGCTGGACGCCAGAGATATATATCCGCGTCCTCGTTCAATTCAAAGCGCTCTCGCTTCCTTGTCTGCGCTGCGCAAGGGTATCAGTGGGTGAATATTTATCGTATCGTACACGATGATTCCTGACCTTTCTTTTCAAGATGGGGATCGAGGTGTTAACAAGGCTCTAGATTACACGGGTACGTCATTTCTCCTCTAACGATAAAAATCTGACCTCGAGTACCCAGAGTTGCGCATAATGTATCTTCGAGCGATTCATCACCGTCGCGTTTCACTACGCGGTCGTTCTCCTCACCACGGCTATACCTCGCGGATGCAGCTCCCCATGTACGACCTGAGCGCGCACGGGACGGCGCTGAAGCCAACGCTACCGTTGTCAATCCGTGCAAATAGTCCCTCTTTCCTCGCATACAGAAGCCGAGGCACTCTCCGCCGTCGCCCCTTCGATCACCTCCGTCAGCGCACGCTCACGAGGAGTGCTCCGACCGCGCACACGCACCTCCGCGTCGGCGGCGGTACCACCCGCATTCCTCAGCACCGCCGGCTATGCGGTGACCGCTCCTACCACCCTCGCGCTCGTCGCCCGCACTGACGCGCAGATGCAGGACAAGCACGGCGCGAGCACTTCCCTTTCCCCGCTCCGCGCGCCTCCCATTCCAGCGGGGCAGCGCCAACGACGGGTAGAGCAGCCGCCACGCTCGCGGCGTGCTTAGCGCTGGGTGTACGTCGAAGACGAAGACTCGCAGGCGACGCCTGCAGCCTGTGCGGATTGTCCTTGGAGGGTTCACATTCTGGAGGAAGATTCAGATGCGAGGTGGCATACCTTTGTCCACAAGAGTAGCAACCAGTCGCGCGAGGCGGTGAGACAGGCGATAGCGTTTCCGAGTTGTGTCGCCTAGTCGTCCGCATCGCCCTCTTCTTTCACACCCACCGCTACTTCTCCCGCTGCCCGCTTCTCGCTGGGCAGCATTCCGTTCGATCCCCGCGTCTCCTGCGCTGTGGTGCCAATTTCTGCAGACACCGCCGTTGTTCTTCGTGGCTCTTACACCGTCGTCCTCCCATCCTGGGTCCTCCCCCGAGCCCCCGCCTCGACCTGTAGTCTAGAGTTATTCGCCGCCGTCTCCGGGCGGTGCCACTTCATCACGCCCGTGCGACGGCCTGAATCTCTCCTCTGCGCAGTCGCCTTCCGCCTTCTGGCGCATCGCGCTAGCCCAGCATGTCATACACGACTCCAACCTGTCCATTCCCCTCTGAATCCACGAAGACAAGGACGGGCACGGGAAACACACCATCCCCGTTGTCCTCGCTACCGCACGAGTTCCTCATCCTTCGTTCGTGAGCCATGGAAACGCCCTCCTCATGCTGGCAGGCATCGACGGGCTCTCTGCGCGAGCGGTCTCGAGAATCCCCATGGCGGCAGCGTGAGCAAGACCCGCGGCAGCTTACTCCTAGCCGCCGCTTCTTGCGTCCCGCCTGTGCCCTTGCCCCCCGCTTTTGTGCGTCGCGCACCAATCGATCGGTCTTCCCGCTGTTCATGCCCACACGCGCAAAGGCATCGCTGGGCTCTTCTGCCTGCGGGTGCCTCTCAGCATCTCCATCGCCGTATCGGAGCGACCGCAGGACCCGGGGCGGCTTCCCCACCGCCGCTCACGTCGTTCACCGGCGACGTGGACGTCGACAGCTGGGACGGGTGAATCTGTCTTCTGCTCTTTCATCCCGCGCTTACACGGTTTACGCCTCCATCCGCGTCGTTCTCGTTCTCGACCTCACACCATTTCGCTGCTCTTCTCCCGCGTCCACTGCCCGCTCCTCCCTCGTCTCTGCAGCACGTACCGCAAGTGGCTGACTGCCGTATCTCCGGACTTCACGAGAGATCCCCGGGCCGGACGTGGGCCGGATGCGGTGGGCGTGAACTCAGAAGTGGTGGTACGCCGCCGTGAATGAGAGGTGAAGGAAGGCGGATCAAGCCGCGTGTCTGCCAAGTGAGTATTCGTTGTCTTTCTCCTGCTCTTCCTCTCTAGCCCTCACTCCTCTTGTCCTACTCCTTTCGCATTGCATGCTCTCTTCTTTGCTCGTTCTCCTTCTTTTGCTTCATTCTGTTGAGTGATGCTGATCTCCTTCGCCGCAGCTCCCCGCTTGAAATGCAACGTCACGCGGCTCGACACCCTGCCCGCACGTTTCGCGAGTACTCGAGCGCAGAGCATCCGTCCGTGTGGGCAGTCGTGCGTTTCCCTTGTACACATTGTCACCTGCGATGGAGGCATGCGGCGTACCTGGTGGTCGGAGTGCAGGTACTAGCATCAGTTAGTATTCTACTCCCTCCTTCTTCCATCTGTTCGGCCTCCGTTTCCTATATCTTATCCTTCTCCCTCCGCCTCCCCTCCATTCTGCCCCACATCCATACCCACCGTGCTGACGTTTTTCTCATAAGTGCAGCGTCCCCGTCCTCACGGCCCTGAATTGAAGCAAGTGATTGAACAATGGGCGACCGAGGGGTTCAATGTGTTGATTGGCTGGCTGGGTGCGTTTCGTTTACATTTCAGTTTCATCTGCTGCTTCTTTTGGCGGAATTTCCTTCTATTCTGTCTTGTATTTGAGCATTCGCTATCAGCGTCGAACACCCGTCGGTACTTCTCCAGGGTATCGAGAATTATATCGGCCCGGCGGCGACTGGTCAACGGCGCGCGGTGCGCTAGCGCTATGGGAGGCCTATGGCGCGCATGGCCGGTGCCCAGGCATGCGTCCATTGTGATCTGTGCCGAACGTTCATTGGAGAGGGTGGATGAATACGCACCCACGTTCCAATATTGTTCTGTACGTAGATACATGCAGATGCTAGAAACTCTGTTTTCTGGCTCCTGTCGTTGCGTACCGAATAAGATGATCGTTCTCGATCTACTTTCCTCGTTTACGATGTCAGACTATAATCAGAGCGTGAACCTTGGGAGAGGATAGACGATCATGATTCATTCAACTCCTGGACACAGGAGGCAATGAGAACGAGCCTCAGCCTAAAAAAAGCTCCTTAAGCGCCGCACGCATTAGAGTTTTCTCCTGACGCTGGATCCGACCTCAGTTCAATTACTGGGATTCAATTACCGTCTTTCCCGCTACGCCAGGATATTGAATCCATATTCTTTCATTTCACTCCTCCACTTTCAATAACGTTTTGGCCAAAAAAAACCCTACTGCGCTCGAAAAAGAATAACTCTGTCCTTTCTTCCTCGGCTTTCATGCTGCTGTCGGTGCTGTTCTGCAGAAACTCCCCTTCAACGAATCAACTCCAGATTCCCCTCGATCCTCGTGCATCGTGATCCTTCTCCGATGCGAAGTCGACTTTGGAGTATTTGCCTTGGATCAATATGTGAATGAGTAGCTTTTATTTTCCGACCCTGGGTGGTAAATTACACAGATGATTGCCACTTGTTGCAGGTGCGGTTTGAATAGCAGTTCAACGAATCTGGAACTGGAACTGGAGTTCCATTGGCGCCGTATCTGGCCAAATGGCTAAGCGGCAGTACTACTAGGGATTAACTAGTACGTGGTGGGGATATGCTAATCGACTGTTGTCGTGATAGGAGTACAGTTTTTTCGTAAGTAAGGAAGAGAGGAAAAGTAAAGACTAAGTTGGGAATCAATTATGTCATAATTGTTTCGATCATTTTCCGGCGGGGCAGTGCGACAGCATTCCTTCCTGTGCAGAACCGCCATGTCCCTCGTCGACGCCTCTGGCCACCATACACTCTGGCCTCCATATTTCCGGGTCGAGTTTTACGCAGGTAGCAGGGCATCTCAATTGCAACGAGTACAACGTGGTCGGGGATTTGATTCACTCTCACGGAGAAAACGGCCAGTTTGATATGAAATATTCTTCGTCCATGTGTCTGACTTGCATGCTGCAGGAATCAATTTACTACAACGAAACATTTCCGGCGATGCATTTCACAACTCAGAACAGCGTTTTCCTCCTCCACGTTGCCACCCAGACACCCGAACCGCGGTGCAAAATAGAATCGAATCTTGGGCGGCGAACACAGATGGTCGAGCGCCCGCCGTCATGTGGCTGTATGGCCCCGCCGGCGCTGGAAAATCGGCCATTGCCCAAAGCATGGCGGAGAATTGGACGGTCAATAGCAAACTTGCTGCCGCCTTCTTTGCGAGATGGCGAACAGGGGGTAGTTCTGGGAAAAGCCCATTCCCGACTATCGCCTATCAGCTTGCGCTGCACAATCCAAACCTGCGGCAATGCATCGGGCTCGCAGTGGAGGCGGATCCAGCAATTTGTGATAAAGCCCTGGAGGAGCAGTTTCAGGCCCTGATCGTCAACCCGATGGGCCAGCTGGAAATCGAGCTCTCTTCGCCGTATCTCATTATCATCGACGGCTGGATGAATGTGACAGCAAGCCAATGCAGAGCCGCATCATCACACTTATATTCCAAGCACTCGTTGAAAATAACCTGCCTTTCCGGTTCCTCATTTGCAGTCGTCCTGAGCCGCATATACGCGAAACATTCGACTCCTTGCCAGGGAATGTGGAGTTCCGACGCCTTGCACTCGACGAGACATTCGACCCGGGCCGCGATATTCAACGCCCCCTGCGCGATCGTTTTTCCGAGATACGCGGGAAGCGTCTACCTTACCACGATGCTTCATGGCCTTCTGAACGTGATCTGGAGACACTAGTTCACAACGCCTCGGGCCAATTTATTTATGCAGCGACAGTGGTGAAATTTCTCGATGACGAATATTGCCATCCAGTGGAACAACTTTGCACTGTTCTCGGTCTTTCAATCACTGAGACGAACACCTCTCCGTATGCCGACCTCGACAGACTGTATGTGCACATTCTTTCCACCAATCCAAACATATTCCTCTTGAAGCACATATTGGGGGCATATTTTGCACTTCCGAATCCCGAATCAGTCGGAATTGCCAAATATTATCGCTTTGGGGATCTCGACGAGATAACAACGCACTGTGTGGGGTTCCTCGATGGAATTCTTGGCCTCCACCGCGGGAGTGCTAGGTTTTCCCTCAGAGGAATGCACTCGATTCTATTCATCCCTGATACAGACGACCGTCGAATTCGTGTTCATCACGCCTCAGTGTATGATTTCCTCTCAAACCCGGCACGCGCAGGAAGGTTTTATCTCTCGAACGAAGTGCACCATATGGGCTTGGCGAGACACTGTTTGTCGATTGTGATCGATAGCGTATACCATCCGGAGCAGTACACCCTTTCCTTGTGAGTCTCATTTTTTTTTTGGTTCTCCCACAAAGTAACTGTATCCTAGGCTAAAATATGCGCACAATCAGTGGTATCATCATTATATCCCAGTCACGGAACAGCATGTTATGATTCAGGGTTGCCTTCGGTGTTTTCGCGAAATCTTTTACCCAACAGAGTTAAACGCACTGTGTCGTGATACCGAGGCCATGACTGCTAGGTTTTTGCGGATCGTTAACTTCTTAAACGGCATGGGAGATGTAACGGTGAGCTTTTTTGGGTAATTGTTGGCGTACCACTGGAACTCTCACAGTACAAATATGGATTACCAAGTGCACTGAGTCGCGATCTGGACTACACTTGGCATACCTTGCTGAGGACACTATTCGAGCCAACACCAGAACTCTTGGAATTCTATGAAGCTTCAAGTTGGGGTGTACAACACCCCTGGAAGGATCTGCGTATATCGTCTTCGCTTGGAATGGTCTTTCTGGGAGCGGATGATGGGCCGTTAAACCCATCGCCAGACTCTCGCCAGAGGCTAACGGTATTTCTGCGACACAACTCCTCGGCTGGGATCCCATTCAGAGCAGCCGAAATCTCGCTGCGCCTTCTGAAGTGCAGGTGAGATAGTGGTTTCAAAGAAGGTCCTGATTCTTAATTCCAGTCAACTCACAAGAAGCGCGGAAATGGAGTCATCAATCTCTTACTCAAGCAACTACTCAAGAGGCCCCATCTGCTGGGCCTTTGCAAGTCACTGGTTTACGGCCCTCGTCCAAGCACCGGCCACCGCAGAGCTATTAGCAATGCTGCGAGGATTAATCGAAAAGAACCTCATTGTTAAGCGCAAAGAAATAAACCATGCACATCTCAAAAAATGACTGCTTGTAAGTAAATGGCCAGCGCTTGCAGTATTGTCCTCATCCTGTCCCGGAGTAGGGCTTCGGCACAGAAGGGATTGAAATTTATGGCGCTTTCGAGGACGCCCGCGAGATTGAGCGTGTGGATGAGGATTCATGGGTTCAGATCAGTTTCTCGCACCAGTAGCTGCAGAATTTGCCCGTGTAGATTCAGTTACCGGACCTTCGATAACTGATAGACTGGTTTAACATTTCATGTTTGTGAAATAAAAGCTTACCTTGCTCCAGTTCAAGAGACAGCATCTTTCATTTATTGCCCTAAAGCTCATCCCAAGTGCACCATTTTCCTGAACCAATGAAGATTCAATCATTGTGCGCAATCAAATAAATGATGCCTCTGCGTACGCACATGAATTCGGTTCGCGACCCTGCCCATTCTCGGGAAAACTCCCAGAATCCTGCAATTTTGGAAGTATTCCAATAAGCGCGACTGAATGCCAACCGGGTCGGGCTCAAAAAGACATCACAATAAGTGTTGCCCGAGGTTCAGTTACACCCGAAGACAATACAGGAGACAATGATATGTCAGTCGATCCTAGCAGTGTCAAAGACGGGATATAGACGAGAACTTCACAAAAAGTCTGCAATCCGCGCCTAAATGTCGCACATCCGCAGCGAGTTCTGAACGATGTGGTCGGCCCTCAACTTCGCGGAAGGCTTGTACACGCTTCGTGAAATGCCAGAGATAGAGAGGCCAAAATACTGGCTACCCCCCTCGAATCTACGCTTCCGGCCGGACTCGCACCCCAGCACGCTGCGGATTATAGCCTCACCAGGAGACGCTTCATTTGCTTGAGCAAGGCATGTAACTATGATTGTGATCGAGTTTCCGGAGCGCTGAGTATTTACCGAGAGCAGCAAATATACTCCGGAGAAAGGAAGCCATCGGACTCCGTACAGAGGGCGATAGGTACCAAGCAGGTGCGGTCATTGGGAACTGAGTGTTCTGCGCACCATTATGCTGACACGCGTCAAGCATTGGATGAAATTGCGAATTTTCCAATGAGCTCTCGCGAGAACGGGCCGATATCTCCTAGCATTGGACGACGAGGTTCGGTTCGGCGGTGTCGGATATGTCTTGCCTCCTCGGATGTAGATGCTCGTGATACATTCTGGATACGACGACATCCACGCGGTAGAGGACAGCGCGGAGAGCGTTCGGTTGCGGAGGTTGAGAGCCGTTGATGACCGGGTGTACGTAGCGGTCGCCAATCCGGCGGCGTGGAGTGAAGAAGAGTTGGCGCAGGCATGGAGCGATGAAATCCAGTCGGGGGAGTCGGTGTGGGACCGGGCCCCCAGAGACACCCAAGCATGGCTTGCACAATTTGACCAATCTGGATGAGGGAGTTTCGAAGGGAATACATACCTCTATCTGTGTAACATAACTTGAAGTGTCCGCCTGTCCTTGTTGAATAAATGGCTTCCTCACACTGGAGGCAATCACCAACGCATCTGATTCGACATGCGTCAAAGGCATACAGTACGCAGTTGCAGATGCAATCCAAATGGGGTGGAACCAAATGGGGACCCAGGCAAAGGGTTTCTTTGTCGCCCTTTTGTTTGGCCCCCACCCAGGAAAACAAAAGGGTGACAAAGAAACCCTTTGCCTGGGTCCCCACTTGGTTCCATCCCATTTGGATTGCATCTGCAACTGCGTACCGTATGCCTTTGACGCATGTCGAATCAGATGCGTTGGTCTTTGCCCCCAGTGTCACGCGACTATCGTGGTGGCAGGCTAGATGGCGGTGCCAGTATCGGCGGGCGGCGAATGTGAATACAAAGATCTTTCCGACTCAAGTTCATGTTACACACTCGCTCTGACTCGTGATTGAAGGGCTACAAAATGAGACGAGGTTACGACTGTTCAAGTTGCGATGCCTTCTCAACCAAAGTTTTTCTTGGAGCCGTTGAGCCAGATGAGCACGGTTCACTGAATCACTGCATTGTATCCAAAAGAAATCTTGAATGTCAGGGAACGGTGTCAGTCCAGGTCATCAATGAGGTGGCATATACGTTGAATTTACTGAGTCCTAGCGCTCAAAAACCGTGCATGTAACGGTTGGCGGTGGAGGTTCGCGTATTCAGTGGTGGAGGTTCGAGAAAGATATACGGATCACGGCCCGACGTTTACGTGAGTGCACCGCCACGTCTTCCACTTCACTCCAACCGCCAATGTTGCTCGCCGCGTTGGCTCGTAAACCAGATGAGCTCCCTGGCGGGCCTGACTTCTTTCCCCCCTCGGATCCGACTACCATCTCCGCGTCCCGTCAACTCTCTTTGACCTTGTGCAATCCGGCGTCGGCTGTCCCTCCTTCCATCGAGACGTCCCGACATCCCGCCCACCCGTCGTCGCGGAGGCCCCTCCACCTTGATGTCCTGGTACTCGCCTCCGCCCTGCTCCCTCAATGCCGGGGGACCCTTTTTGAGTGAGAGACAGCGGGATGCGCTGTGTCGTACCTTAGCTCGGATATCTTGCTCAGCGTGCGCGCTGCTCGGCCCAGCGGGACCTTCTTCTGGTTGTCGTGGAGGACGGCGTGCACCTTCTCCGAGCCTCCTCTCCGCGGTGCCTTTCGTTCCCGGCGTTGTGACATGAACGCGCGATAGCTGCTCCAGCGGACCATCCGCCTCCTAGCGTCCACCCCTCGTCTCCCCTCCGCGTTGCCTTTCTTGCGCGAGGTCCGCGTGCGCGGGAGACGATGGGCGGTAATGGATGCGAACGCGCAGCGTCATTGATGCACGATGGATTCCCCGCCCCGCGTCCGCGCACTGCTTCTCCCGTGGTCGCGGAGCACGGCCTACCTCGTCCTCCTGCAAGATTTCGTTGTCCTCGGCCCCGCCGCCGCACTCCCTTTCGTCTCCGAGGCCCGCATGAGCGGGAGACGAAGGGTGGCTATGCGCAGCGTCATCTCCGCGCGTGGATTTCGCGGCCCGCCTCCGCGCTCTGCTTCTCCCGTGGTCGCAAACCACGGTCCGCCTCGTCGTCCTCGTCGTCCTTGCCCCCGCCACCCTCCCTTTCGTCCCCGAGGTCCGCATGCGCCGGAGACGAAGGGTGGCAGCGGATGCGAACGCGCAGCGTCATTGGCGCACGATGGATTCCCCGCCCAGCGTCCGCGCACTGCTTTGCTTCACATCGTTGCGGAAGACAGGCGCGTCTGCAGTCACGTCGCCCTTCCCCGCACGCCCTTCGTAACTGCCGGTCCAAACATACGGGAGACAGAGGGGAGGGGAAATGAAGAGCACATGGAGCTGTGCTGCGCTTGCGTGAGTAGCGCTATATCCTCCGCTGGCATAAAGGCCCCAATGGACGACCCATGTTGGACACGCACGACGATTTTTGATCTAGGATCCTCGGTATGTCGCCTGTTCCCTTTCAAGGCCTTGTAGACTAATGATCCATCCTAATCTCAAATGAGGGGTTTCTTCCCATTCGGTTGATGGTCAGTGACACATATCGTACAGCGACGAAGTGTGAGCGGGCAGAAAGATTTGGTGCGTCTTCAAGTGGGGTTCGGCTTTCGAAAATCGGATATAGGGTCGATTTTTTTTCTTTCTGACCTCAAGCTGACCCCCCCTACCCCCCTCCCCTACCATAAAGGGAAGGAGTTTCCCACCCCTGGCGGCGGGCCGTGCTTCCCGGCTTACAGCATCAGACTAGATGTCATTCTTTTGTCGTCTCAACTATCTACTGATCATCTCCCGGCCTACGGTTGTCTATGGGGCACATCCCACTGCCAGCCCACCCAGTTCTTCGGCACTGGACCTTCTAAATCCAAGTATACATTATGAAACTACAGAGCTGTTGGGTCAGTGGATGGATGATCAACGCGCTGCCAGTGGAATGGCTTACCCAGGTAACCCAGCGTGGTTCGCAGCCTTTCATGTATACTCAGCAACCAAACTCCTGTTCCTCCTTCAGGAAATCCTGATTTTTAGGTACCATAGCATACTAAGGAGTTCTGTGTAGCACTATGATGTAGCAGGAATGCGACACTTGACGATTAATGTAATCACTCCGCAAAAAGTCAAGTTTCGGGGCTCCCAAAAACGTTTCTGAAATAATTCGCATCAGCAAGCAAATATATAGCCCTGAAATTGCCACCAAAATGCAATGTTTCTGAAGGATTGAAATGCTTGCTGAAACGAGTCGTTTCAGCATTAGTTTTCATTCACCTGAAATGTCCTGTACCGGGAACCATATTAGCCTTCCAGAAACTCCTGCTGAAATCATACATTTCAGGAGCAGTTTATTGTTACCTCAGATGAATCATATAAGCTACAGTTTCGGGTGCCCCCGAAATTATTGTTTTCAGACTGCCTGAAACCCATCGGCCCGGCCCGGCCGATCCGTTTCGGGAAGCCAGTATCGGGAACACCCGAAATTGTGTCGGATACTATTGTTTTCAGGACACAATAAACTGTTCCTGAAACCCTTCGTTTCAGCTTCTGTATCAGTGAGGTGGATATGGACCCAGAAACGGGAATTTTCGGGTCCTCAGATGCTACGACCCGTTTATGGTACCATTTCAGCTCGACCAGAAACACAGATTTCAGGTACATTTTCAGGTCTACTTATTCTGTTGCTGATATGAACCATTTCTGAAACATTTTTGGCCCCACTGAAATCTCACTTTTTCCACTGATCATTGTGATCCGACTTCCCAATCTGGCTTGGTGGTACATGGGGCCCTCTCTTTTCCATTCAACACAATTCAAACTATTCCAAATGCATTTTTGAAGCTGTCTGGCCTTTTTTGATAACTTGGCCGAGAAGATTTTTTCAGCCCTCCTCGAGACACCCCCCCTCCCACCCTATATCCGAAATTTAATGCCGACCCCCCCTTGTGCGTCTTGTCCTTTTCTTTACTACGGGAGTCGATGCTGACGCTTGGCATTCAGGATCATCTTCTGGCCTATATTGACTTTGCGCGACCGGGCTTTCGTACGCTATACGCGGTGCCTTCAAAATCGTTCTCGGATTTGCGTATTTTGAAGGATAGGCGTGTTTGGCACTGTTATTCTCAGATGCCAACGCCGTTGATAACTTTGGTGAATGTCCTGGCTCTTGCGCTTTCAACGGTGCCTTTCCGCTCCTGCGCATTTTTCGATCTCATTCCTTATCGCCGGTGCTTTAGTTACCCTACGTCCTGCCAGTTCCTCGAGCTTCACATTTTTGAATACTTACTCTTTTCCCCCTCTGAATTGGAGTCTCTGGTCACGGCCTTTGTTTGGGTACATTCACCATGGATGTAACATTCCTCGCCTGTGTCAATGGATTATTGCTTCATTTCAACGAACATTCTGCTTTGCTCTTGGCATATTTCCTTTGAGGTTGTCAAAAAAAGTAATCACAATTCTCGCGAAAATAATCTTCAACTGCCGGAAAGAATTCGATGAAGGCCAGTTCACAACGGGCGGATATTTTGGTGATTTCGCAGCCAGTGAAGCAGAAACGATTTCACATTCTGCTCCACTGAAGTTCAATTACTTACAGCTAATGTCGGAACCGAAGGCGCGAACGAAAATTTCCTCTTTTGGACACTTTTTGAATTCCGCGACCGATTTGCTCATATCTCACTCAGTTTTGCTCGGATTACCTTAAACCTTATATCAATCTTTCAGAATAATTCCTACGCAATTAGTGATAGAGCCAGAATAGCAAAAGTATATTCATTTGTGCCATTTTGGAGAGTGAGCCCTTTCGACTTCAAGAGACTCTATCTGGGCCAGATTTTGTCTAAACCAGCTGATTTTGTGGGAGGGACGAGTTACATGCATTCTGAAAAACGTCATAGAGCCAAAAATAATTATATGGTCACCTTTACAGTGCAATTGTGTTGAGAGCGATTATTCAGTCAGCCAGAATGATTTCAGTGTACCATCTCCATTTCTGACCCAAATACATCAGTAAAACCGATAAACGCGACTCCCTGGACACCTCCTATCACTCAACTCGGTCTGCCCAAAACACGTGTTGAAAAATTAATTAGAACGCGTTGCGTCTCCGTGCGTCACTGTGAAGCGACCTAGCTTCGGCGATAGGGCTTCTCGCTAGATACGAAGGCGGGGAGTGGCTTGCAAGTGTGAATCGCTCGCCAGGCACGGTGTAGGAGCCAGAAGGTACCATGTAACCCATGGTTTGGGACTATGTCTCCTGTAGCCGGGCTCGTGTGACCTCGAGAGGTGGGCAGATATTGGGTGCCCAGCCGGAGAGGGGAATGAGGATCCGTCGCACGGTCCACAGACCCCCAGGCCTTAGGCTCAGCTTGTCATGGTGGAAGTGTGTGGTAAAGATATATTGATTAAGTAATCTACAATGCAGTGTGTTCCGCGGAATCCTGACTAATACACTGAATCGGGTAAGTAATGGCCTATGGGCATGCTATAGGTGTACGAGTGCATTACCCAGTCGTCACAGTCACCAATGACAGTCACTCAAGTGATGCGACTCGCGCCACAGTGACACGTCGTCTTTCTCTATCACCATCTTCCCTCATTCCGTTCGTTGCTTCCACGCCGCCACCGCTCTGCCGGTACCAGTACCTTGCGTGATGTCTTTGGGCCCTCAAGATTCAAAGCCTCTGAAGCTCTCAACTCAAGCCAAGCTTTGAACGCAATTCAAGCCAGTCGCAATCCAGCCCTCACACAAGTTCTCCAGGCCTCCAAATCATTTCTGAGCCCATCAAGTCCCCAGTAATTCGTGACGTAGCCTCAACGCAATGCATCTGCTCGAGCAGCATCGAGGTTGACTACAAGTTCCATTTGCTCCACGCTAGTGCCTGCCCTGCCTCTCCCCTTTCTGCGCATCTCCACCTGCAAGATTGGCGGCGAGAGAGTGAAAACTATGGGGAATACAAGTACGTGGACAATCCATCTTATTCCAACAAACCATTTATGCCCTTCTTGCAAACCGCCGGCCTGCCTGTCTCCTGTGGCTGAACCGCATCGTAGGCGTTGCCACTGACACATTTATGCCCGACTGTGTCGTAAACGCCTCCCGGATATTGGCAGTGTTTCTTGCCTGCTTGTGCCACTCATGTTGCTTGATGAGTAACAGGTGAATGTGTCCTTGAATGTGTTCTTTTCGTGTCTTTGTGTTGTTGGATGTGACAGTGTGCTGGTGCCCTATACAATGTATGTACCTTGTATGTACAAAAAGGAATGAAACAGTGTTCCATCCTTTCTTACTGCCCGCTATACTGTGGCGGCATGGGAAGCAGCAAGTAACACTGCTCTGATGATATTTGTCACAGTTTGTGCGGTTACTTCGAAGTGTTCTATAGCTGGCACAGGTCTCAATCTTGTGACCAGATTGAGTCAAATTCTATGAGGTGCCTAAAACGTTGCCTTGAGCAGTCTTGCTGATATATTTGGGTCAGAAATGGAGACGGTACACTGAAATCATTCTGGCTGGCTGAAAAATCGCTCTCAACACGATTGCACTGTAATGGTGAACATATAATTATTTTTTGGCTCTATGACGTTTTTCAGAATGCATGTAACTCGTCCCTTCCACAAAATCAGCTGGTTTAGACAAAATCTGACCCAGATAGAGTCTCTTGAAGTCGAAAAGGGCTCTCAAAAATGGCACAAATGAATATACTTTTGCTATTCTGGCTCTATCACTAATTGCGTAGGAATTATTCTGAAAGATTGATATAAGGTTTAAGGTAATCCGAGCAAAACTGAGTGAGATATGAGCAAATCGGTCGCGGAATTCAAAAAGTGTCCAAAAGAGGAAATTTTCGTTCGCGCCTTCGGTTCCGACATTAGCTGTAAAGCTTTAAGATGCGCTTGCAGCAGTCAGTTGCCTCAAAGTGACAATTTCCCTTGCCTCACCCCCAGATTATTGACGTCGAATCCGCGCTCAGCAAGGCTTGTTCCATTCCCTTTTGTTGTTGCAGGAAAACCGGGAATTTACCGGAGATCAACTTCAAACAACGTATTACTTGGAGAATGGCGGCCTAATACTGTACAAATTCATAGGCGGGCATCCCACCGTAACAGCCATACACTGCCAAAAAGTCACACCGATTCTGCCGCTCGGTGTCCCGCGCCAAACCATCGATTCAGATTACAACGCGATTGTCAATGTTCTCTTTGAGAGTCGGGTAGGCCCGTAACCCTTATCTCATGTAGGTTGGAATTAAGTTGGAAGGTCATAAGCGCGGATGGTTCAGGTCCGTCTATCGTAAACTTTCGGGCTTCACTGTCCCAACGGACTGTGGCAGTAACGTGCGCTGATAGACGTTAGGGACAACTTCGAGAGCTTGGCGCGGGATGAGAAGGAATTCATGATCCACGCAGCCGCAATTGCCTGCACATAATTATTATCTTCCCCGGCGGTACAATTGAACCAGCACACTCGATGACTTTGTGGTTCAGAACCTCTCAGCTCTGAGAGAGCTTTTCGTGTTCACAGAGAGACACTTGTCGTTCAAAACCGAAAAAAAAAAAAAAAAAAAAAAAAATTTCAGAAAGAAAATGAGGTCCAAACTGCCAGCCAGACTCGGGAGAGGGCAACATGGGACGGGACGGAAAGACAGGCCGGGCGGTGTGGACAAAGACCGAGAAGGAAATCCAATGACATGGAATGTGGGTGATGCTAGAAAAAAGCATGAGAGTATAATCATTCTTGAGTGGCAAGGTATGAAACCGACATAAAAGTGGTGAATCGGAAGGATAGGAGTTAGAAGGAGGATAATTATAAGGGACGGAATGGGAGAAAGCGGAAGAACCGTGGGGGATCGACGGCTGCGCGACTGTTTGAATGGTAAAGCGGAAAACAAATCAGAGAAACTCCTCATTGAACCTCGGAAATTGAGTGTCACCGGTAGAGATAGAGCCTAACGCAGAGCGGTGCATGCGAGAAGAGTGTTTTCGGGTGGACACTATAATATCGGAGTTAATGGGTCTCCAGGATCGTCTCAAAGACGGGGAATCTTTGGCCAGTAATCTGTACCGTCCACTCCCCGCTCAGGAATTGTGGTCAATGAGCAAATTAGATCCGCGCGTACAGGAACTGCTCGTCAGACAAGTGTAAGCACCAGTTCTGTCTTGGAATCAGATGACCTTGGACCGAGTGAACGGGAGACGGGGTTGAGCGGTGCGATACACGAGGAAGGAGGTCAGGATTAATTAAAATATATACCCGGTACTTGTTGCCGTGAAGTACATTTCTCAGCGACAGCTGAAAACCATGCACTTCAAACGAGACACGCGTTCCGGAAGATTGCGTCATTTATCGTCTTCCTGGAGGCCAGGTTTGAAGCAACGCAGACAAAATACTTGGTTGAGGAAGAGCGCGAAGTGCTCCGAGTTCTAGATGTTTGGGTGAGGGCGTCCAGAGCCTTTTAACACCAGAGAGTTTAGCCCAGTACGCATCCCAAAGGAAAATAAGCAATGCGAGGAGAAAAGGATCTGTGGTCGCGAAAATTAGGTTTTGGAAGGAGATACTTCGACGAGCGAGTGGAAGGCCAACAACGGGCGCGTTCTAATATCTGCCGATGAGTAGCATTGGAAGAATCAAGCACTTATCTATCTCTGGAGAGGCAGCGGAGCTTACATCGTTTGTTATCCCGATGTGCAAGTTTTAATTAAATAAACAGGATCCGTATCGGTCCGTAAACGGGTAAACGGGTCGACGGAGACCCATGGGGACTTTCAATGGAAAGGCCGCAAATATGAGGCACATATGCTGTGTAAAAAGTATGGTCATGCAACATAGGTCTAGATCGCCAAATTTTCACTAATTGACCATAGTGCTGTAGGAAGGTATACACTGCGTTGAGACCCTCCGTAGTCAGAGTCTGACTCCGTTCACGGAGCTCGGACTACCTGTGACTTACGTCTGACTGCGGCTGTAGTCAGACGTAGTAGTCGAAGGGTTTGACGCCGTTCACGGAGCTCGGCTTACGGCACGTAGTCAGGCTGTGCCTATGTCTGACTACTTTGTCCAACCTCTGCACCCCGCGTAGGCAGCTCGTCCAACCTTCCCTTACACTTTTTCACTCATTTCTTCGTTAATACATTGCCCAAACCTCTTTGCCATCTGCGAATGAGTGAGCGATGGTGCTTTGCGGCGATAGTGGAAGCGAAGTTTCGGGTCACGTCACGGATCACTCACGCTAAATTTGTGAAATTCCCACCAAACCAAACATTATTAACAACTTGCACTAACTTCAGAGCAACTGGGTATGCAAATTGGAGCTCGATAGTGCCAGGTAGCCAAAGCCAACCTGTGCCTACGGATGTAGACACAGGTAGTCAGACATAGTCACAGAGTAGTCAGAGGTAGGAAAGGGGGCCACAACGTAGTCGCATATAGTCCAATGTCCATGCGACTACATCCGTAGTCACACCCTCTGACTACGGGGGGCCTCAACACAGTGATATAATCAGAGTATGCGAACCATATTTGTAGGGATCTAGGGCTACTTTACAACCTACTGGGAGTCAGCCATGATAACGTGGACCCTTCCTCTCTCCTTTTTCGACCTCCACGGCGTATTTTGACAACCTCCCGGCTCAATTGCAAATTTTGTCCTGCGGGAGATCGAAATCTTGGACCACCCCTACGTTGACGAAGCAAAGGTACCCAACGCGATGGGCCCAACCAGCGTGTTTGGCTTCTGGATTTCTGTATATCTAATCCAATTGACTTGATTTTGAGATTGACCCTGCAGCCGCAGATGACCTGCCGCTTCCAGTAGACCTAGTAACATTCCTGCTACAACAACCCTGTCCCGTAGGGATCGTGGAAATCCTCGCGACGGGACGGCAACGGGACGGGATTGCCCGTTGTACTACCGTCGAAACGGCGGCCGTGCCCGCGACGACCACGGCAAACAGCCCTAGTCTGGGCCAGGCCTCAAACACCCCTTCTGAACTTTCCCCATCCTAGGCTTCGTCCTTATTTCTGTCATCTTCCTCATCGTCATCTTCAACAACCGTCCCACCTTCATTATCCTCAGACTCTCCTCGACCCATTATGCCCAGAACCGTGCCGAACGACTTGAGTACTCGTCGCGGATGTCCCCCATGGAGCTGGAAGCAGAGCGTGAAGCGGAAATGAATTCGTCCATGGTATGATTTCGGGGGAAGATTGTCTTAAAAGCCACCTATCGGGGCGAAAATAACGATGCGGTGGAACTTTTGATTAGGTTGAGACACTAATCCTGGATTAAATGAGGGATGAATTCATCCGACCACAGAGGGATTAGACAATGATTAATCCTGGTTCAAAGCTGGAATTTTATTGAGGGATAGCCGAACAGATGAGGTATGGGTTAAACAGTGCAGGAAACCTTGAAATTGCTCAATTATACTGCCTACATTTTATTTGGAGTCATTCAGCCCATGAAAGAGCCCAGGTGATTTCCAGAACTTCGAGGGGAGTGGGAGTCCAAACGCAGAACGCAAGCGTTGATCAAAAGAGCCGGGAGGCTAGATTGAAGCTCAAATGAAATGCGTGGTGGGTGGCAGCGCAGTGGCCGCTGCGGCGAGTAGGTCGTGGAGTGGGTCGTCGTCGAGTGAGAAAGTGATGTTGGGGCGCCGGTGCTATGTCCTGATGTCTGTTTTTTTTTTGTTAAAAAAAAGGAATAGGGAGAAAAGGACTGAGCAGACCTGTGGTTAAGTCTTGTCTCGTCTAGTTGGTACGTGTCTTGAATCACAGAAATTGTCTTTTTGAATAACTCGCTGGTTCGCATCCCGTGAGACGCTTCCTTTTTCTCATCACAAACTTTTTCTTCGCGTTCCCCGACTGCTGGGTTACCTGGCAAGCAAGAATATATTGCTCATCCCTGCTGTTTTCTCGGACTTGTTGCTAATTACATTCATAAACACAAATTCTACGACGTGGAGAGCTGTTTTGGTCCAATTGCCCCCCGGCCGCGCCAAAGTGTTTAGTCGACCTAATATTTTTTTATATGGGGTGGCTCCCCACCCTCAAAAGAAAAGAGATAGGATAGAGCGTTTATTCATACTGTGTTATCCCCTATCAACCTACCCAATCCGCTCAAGTTGACGCAGAGTATAACACCCTTCTCGCCGTCCGACATCAGCTGCAGCGTAGTTGCAGATCGGGCGCGAGTAGAACTATCCTTGGGCAAGGCAAACGAGAATTTACCAATCAACTCGCAAATGAAGACCTGCATCTCCGATATCCTGCAGTGCCAAGGGTAAATGATTAACAACGTGTGTGGTCGAAGTATTACTCACGCAAACCGCCATCTGTTGTGCCATCTCCTGGTGAATATCGAAGAGCACGTCCATAATCAGATCTTACCCAAGGCATGTTCGAGGGCCACCGAAGAAGCTCAGACTACGAATCATCAGACGAGCGCAGGCGGAACCAACATGTACATTGGACTGACAGATTTGCATACATCAGCAAACCCTGATTTTTGCTGTAGTGGCTTGTAGTGTTCTGTAGTGAAACCTACTACTGCTGTAGTGCCTGTAGTGAAACCTATTACTGCTGTAGTGGCCATAGTGCGCTGTAGTACTGGGCCTGAGCTCTGTGGTGCTATGGAGTGTCTGGCTGTCTCTGCATAGTGCTCTGTATTTTCTGATCAAAAAATAATCTTCAGGATGCATTTGGGACAGTCCCTAGTGTTAGTACTGATGACATTTCAAAAGTTACAAATGATGTTCTTTCATGTTTAGGCCTTTTTCAGGGGGTTGAAAATCTCAAAACCGCCGGCTCTCGGAAAGTATTTTGCGTTTTGTGCCTTAACAAAGGAGTTTTATGCAAACTGGCCTTAGACAAGTCTTGTAGTGCTCATCGAGCTCTATAACTTTCATTTTTTGGTCTATTTTTAGATATATAGCACATTACCCCCTGCTTTCACTACAGTCAGTAGATTCATGGTTTAATTGCTTGAAACTAATTTCATGTTAGTACTGATGATGTTTCATGAGTTACAAATGTTGTCCTTACATGTTTAGGCCTTTTTCAGGGGGTTGAAATTCTCAAAACCGCCGGCTCTCGGAAAGTATTTTGCATTTTGCGCCTTAATGAAGGAGTTTCATGCAAAATGACCTTAGACAAGTCTTGTAGTGCTCATCGAGCTCTACAACTTTCGTTTTGGTCTATTTTTAGATATATAATGCATTACCCTTCCCCGTCCCCCTCGCTTTTCACTACAGTCAGGAGATTTATGTTTTAATTACTTGAAGCTATTATTTCACAAATTAACACCTCAGAAGAATGAGAAGAGGAGTGGCAAGAAAGGTGGAATGAGTGAGAAGAACAGTAGGATCCACATTAATGGTATAGGTTTCTACATATATCTATGGTTACTTTAGCCTAGTGTGTATTTTGTCTATCAAAGTATTTTGTCCATTCTCGCGAGGTCGAGGGTTTGATTCCGGCCAGCAGCAGCCATTTAATTTAATTTAATTACAATTTAAACAGAACAGTGTAATATAGTCACAAAAAACATGAAATTGAATTGTGTTCAATAGGTATCATCACAGGTAAGAAAAATGAATACAAAGTTGCAAGGAGCAACACTAATTGGATTTTTTCTGACCTTGGAAGCTCCCACTCCATAGTACTACAGAGTACTCCATGACCCCGGACCCGCACTACAGACACTACAGACACTACAGCCACTATAGACACTACACGGCACTATGTAGTACTATGGAGTGGGCTCAGGGTTTGCTGATGCTACGGACCAATGGCTTCTCCTTGGTACGGCGTTCCATGAAGCCATGCGGGAGGGTTTGAACTCGTGTGCGTCCTCACCCTAGCGCGACTCCAGTCTATACAGAGGTTACATCAGCCTTTTGACATTTTGATTGGCGCATTTCACGTGTTTTCGCATTGTACCTCCAACTCAATCGGTTTTCTCCTGGGTAGTGTAGACCATAATTGCGGCTCAAATTGAGCATAGTGGTTCGGATGGTGGTGGAAACCTTTGGGGAGGTCCAAAACTGGTAAGATTATCAGTGGTTCTGAAGTAATCTGCTGATCTTTGTTCGGCGTTGTGAGAATTTTGATCAAAAATTGTTGGCGTTGCGTGTTGTCATGTTTTCAGGCATTTTCACACATTTTTTCGCGTTGTTTGGCATTGTACAACGCCCCAATCAGAATGTCAAAAGTCTGATGTAATTCGAAGGTACTTCAAAGGAGTCAATCATGTGCACCGCTGATACGAGGAAAGCCCAAGCATTACAATCTGGCCCTTGCGTATACAAATTTCTGAAACAGCTTCGCCAGTTGAGGTCGTAACACTGCCCATCAGAGGGATGACTGTATCTTGGAGAGAGGTCCGTTCTGAGATTGCTTCGGCCGGATACATCCTGAGCACCTCCTATGAAACAATTGCTGAACATGTTTACTGCCACATATGCTGCATACACACCTTCAGAAACACATTCAACAGGGCCATACTATCGTATGGGACATGGTCTGCGTGAGCAGCGCCGACGATCGAGTGTACTTTGGCCCGCAATTCGTCTTGTAGTGTCGGATTTTTGGCAAGTTCGAGTAGAGAAAAGGACAGAGTGTTTGCCTACGACATGGTTCAAATGTTTGTTACGCGTCAGAGACCTTCGTACCGTAGTATCTTCTGCAGCTAGAATAATCGAAGTCTGAGCAATGATCTCGTTCTCTGTGAGTGCATTCTTCCAGTGTTCGACATCCACTGAACCACCTTTCGTCAGCAACTTTCAGGAGGAATGATTACAGAGAAATACTCACACAGCTGGCCGTACAAGTCCATGTCTATCTCCAGGCCTTGGCGTGCCGCTTCCCTCTTATTCCGGATGACCTGGCCCCAATTTGGTCGGCTAGCGCCTTTACCCTCATTACAGTCGCGAACGGTTGTATGGGCAGATGGATTGCCGCACTCCAAATCCAACTGGGTAAGTGCATACCAATAGCGTCGCTGATTATGCGGGTCGGGGATTGGGCGGATGCGAGGGCACTAGAACCGGTGTTTATCCAGGAAAATTCTGCTCTGTAAAATGGCCTACCCAATCCAGAAGTTGTTAAGGAGGAATTCTTCTCCTAGATCTTTTGTTGAATACCCCAAGACAGCTGAGTGGAACATCAGGGACGGATACTGCAAGACAGCTGGCCAACATCCTAGCTTCACTGATTGCGCCCAAGGTTGCATTGCTGAGGAGGGGTCCCACATTGACCAATACATGGGGAGAGCTTTCAAACTCTTCAGTGGCCTGTGAGGGATTGTGTCAAGACGAGCCCTGGGTCGACCTGGCGATGGCGTGACAGAGAAGAACCCGGCCAGGACGATATTCAAAAAACCCGGATGTGGGTGATCGAGGTGAGCAACAAGAGGGCAGCACTGAACAACCCGGTCCATAGAGGGGACTTTGGCTGTAGCTGTCGAGGCAGGATATCGCGAGGAACTCTTTGAGGCAGTAGAGTAACTGCCTGAACACCGAACTCGAGATAATCTTGAGGAGAAGAGAATATGTGTGCAGCCTGTGTGCGTAGTTGGGATGAGAAAGCGCTGCACCGTTGTCAGCTCAAAGTAGACTCGATATAGATGAGGTAGAATCTAAAGTACATGTAGATTCTACCGGGTTTATATAGTATATCTCCTGAAACTGATGGGTGATCCCTAGTGAAATATCGAGTGTCCCTAAGTGTTCAATCGTGGTAACAGGCAATCGGGGTATCCCGATCATCATTTCAGTTTGGCATAAGGACATATTGAATAACCCCCGTTGGCTATTCCAAGTGTTTGATCGTCAAGAGTGGGATCAGGAATAACCCCTGGTTGGTTATTCCGCGTGTGTCGCCTGTGATGGTTGCGAATATGTTTGAATATTGGTCCAGCGTCGGTTGTTTCGATAACCCGGGCCATCCAGGATTAACACTTGAACCAAGCGAAAAGGTTGGAGGCCTGCTGAATCATGACAGATTGAGACCTAAACAGTTGAAATAACCGAATTACAACTCGCACCGGAAAGTGTGACATCACGCGAGACAGTAACATGATGTCAGCGAATGCAACGACGGGTCACACCGGTTACAGCAGTCAAAGGATGCATGGCAGGTATGCTGTGGGTTGTCCAGCCAGCGCTGAATAATCGCCTCTGCACACTCATTCGATTGAGCGAGCTCAACCATCCCCGGGTCCTGATTTCCTGGACTCGCAATGGAAATACCGTTACCCAGCTGCATGCTGGGCTCCACAAAGATCATCCCAACAGCGGTTTCACCTTTTTGCCTCGGTGCCAGTTCATGTTATTTCAGCATCCCTGGGTCCACGTAAAAGCCAGGTACGAACTCAAATTTTGCTGTAGCATCTGTTGACAAGATACTAGGGGCAACGTGCCACCAGAGGATTCTCCACGCATAAATAGGGCCAATTGTCCGTCCTTTCTGGTCCCAATTGGTCCCTAGATTTACCTGTCTACCCCTCCTTCCATAATAAGAACTCAAGTCCTTGGCTGCTGTTAATTTTTCATCCCTCGGATGGTCGCAATCGGTGCCTGCTTTCAGTTTCTGCATCTCTGCTGCCATGGCTGCGTGTCGCTAGCGCCGGAAAGCGAACACTGGGTTTCTACATTGTCTAATGGCCCCTTCAATGTCTCCACTTAATCTACTCCAAATCATGCTGTTCTGGCGCAATATTATGTTCCACAACGGCGGGTTGGCGGCATTGGTCCATAATAAAATTGTAGCTATTAGACAGTTTGCGCACAAGCCACTGGAGCCACCTCGTGGCTCTCGGACCGTGCGCAAAAATAGAAGCCGAGTGGCTCAGAAGAGCCACTGACAAGCCATCGACATCATAATTTGGCGGTGGAGCCACCAGTTTGCGCACAGTCCGAGAGCCACCAGGTGGCTCCAGTGGCTCGTGCGCAATCTCGCTAATATTAGGAGTCTGACTACAGAAATCCGACCCAACTGGAACACACTTTGAGATGGCCCATTATACAAACCTTCCCCCGAGTCCACCGCGCGACAAGGGATAATGTTGAAGTTGCGCATCAGTGGAGCGGAATTTGCCGAATCAATTTGACGGCGGCCTGCACTCAAGTTTTTAGTTCTGCGTGCTTCTATCCTCATTTGCCTATCACTTTCAAGTAAAGGTGTAGTCCATCTGCCCAGTATGCGCACCGGACTTCGCGAGTCCTGTTCTTGATGACCCGAGTCCTATTCTTTGATCGGATGTAGTAGGACTAGGCATCAATGATAGGACTGGGCGAGTCCCAGTCCTATTCATCTCGTCGATACTCTCACGCTTGTCGCTGATGTTGATGCCACCGCTTCTCGCACATCTCCCACCTTACCTGTCTCAATTGTTCCACCCACTGCCAGCTCAGCGTCGACTTTCAACACATTCTGACTCTTTGGTGCAAGCAACTTGAAGGGACGCTCGAGACAGTATTCATGCGGGTGTACCATGTGTTACATAGCTCTATCTTCACCTCTGTCTGCGGCGAGCTATTTCCCCATCTGTGGCACGCTTCACGGCCTCCATGGTGTCGGTGCCAGCGCGATATGCTGGGACTTACCGCAGGCTCTGCGGAGGCACTGTGATCCGCTTGTGGTGTGAAATTACCCTCTTTTACCCGTTTCTTGCCGTGCTGACATGGTTTTCAAACCGTAGCAGTCCAGCACGTGGTATCTGCATTCCACGCCTGGAGCTCCTTTCGACCCGACTTCAGCGTCTGATGCACAGGGTTGCATAAGGGAGTCGTATAGTACCTCGTCAGTACGTAGGATGCGGAAGTTTGTCTGGTGATGGAGGATCTTCGTCATTTGATGGGGCAAGTTCGTCAGATTTCTGTGCAAGTTCGTGAGATCAAAACTAAGCGAAGGGAACCTCGTCTGAATCGGTTGCGTGCTCCAAAAACTGTGCAAGTTCGCCAGGACGAGGTGCAAGTTCGTCACAAGCCCAAATCCAGCGAGTCATCTGATCTTTCATGGTCGAGTGATGAGCCTCTCAATTTTTATCCTCTCCTCCCACCATCATCTTGTCCCGCCCCCTGCGCGCATTCTGACCGGTTCTGCAGTGCGTACCCAAGCCATATGGGTGCTTGACCCTGAACAGTCTATTAATGTTTTCCTCATTTCACAGCGGCGATGGATGAGTCGCAGTTTTCATCGCCCTTTTGGGATGGCAGCAGCGAGGCGGAGCAGCGGTATGCTTACCTATTCTCATTGGCTCAATGATTCAACCATCCGGCTCAGACAACGGGTGCACAGCACCTCGGCTCCCGCTGCCGGTATAATACCATCGTTCCCATTCCCCGGTACGTACACGCTGTCAATACCTACGATAACCCACTCAGCACTGATGTTTTTCTATCCCCGGTTTTTCCATTGATTTTAGCCACCCGACACCGCTTCTACCTCCTGGTGTGTATGGTGTTCTTCAAGATTACCGCGGCGATAACTCTTTTCAGATTTGCTTCCTGACGCGCAACAGTCCGGCTTCTTCTCGGCACCCAACTCGTGGGACTCCGGGTTGTTCTCTTTGCTTCCGCAGGCACCACAGCAAATGAGCACGCAGTGGGGCGACCCCGCAGTACAGCCACACTGGGATGATTTTGTTTCCCGGTGCGTCGTTGATGCTATTATCTCCAAGTGCTTTCAACTCAAAACAATATACGTGGTCTCCACAGCCTTCAACCAGCGCAAGGTCGACCGCCTTCTACAGATTCGAGTGCCGGGATTTTTCCTGTGATGGATACGGGTAAGATTTCGATTTAGTGCGGTTTAATTCAGCTAAATGTGGAGTCCCAGTATCGTTCTCCTCATGGTAGATATCTCGTAAGGCGAGAAACTCACTGGGCACGAGTGAGTCAAGGCTATCCGGAGGAGTTCGCACAACACTACAAAAAGGACCACCGACGCTACATTAGGGTCGTTCACAGTTCCCTTTTTCCTGCCCCTTTTCTCCCCTTTTTTTTCGGGCTTTTTGTGGTTCCTGCGATTTTTCACCGATTTTTTCCCCCTTTTCAATTCTGATATGTAAAAAGTGTTAAAACGGGAAAAAACGAATTCCCAGCCGAAAACCTGAAAGCAATCCATCGAAAAAGGGAGCGAAAAAGGGCAGGAAAAAGTGAACTGTGAAACCCCCCGCCGCGGCTCCCTTTTTCCACCTTTTTTCGTGCCCTTTTCAACTCCCTTTCTCTATTTCATGCAGTCTGGGTGCTCCTGTTGTTCCTCAAAGGTTGCATACCACCTCAGATGATCAAAAAAGACTGGGGTGAATCTTTTGGGATTTATACTTCACTCATTTACATTACTGAAAAAGGCAAAAAAGGGAGCAGAAAGGGAGTAAAAAGGGAGTAAAAAGGGCGCAAAAAAGGGCGACTGTGAATGATCCTATTGAGTACCTTCAAGCACAGTCAGTTGGCTCTTAGACTAGAATTTGATTACATTCGCGTACGTTCATGTTGAGAATCGCAGCGTGACTCGTCAAATGTTTTGAGTTTTATAATAACCAGAATGTGCCAGGAAAACTCCGAAAATATTTGAGGACTTTGAACAGATGTATAACTATTTAGAAGAATCCGCACGACTGCAGGGCTACTTTTGCCGACCTGCACATATCCAGTCCCGGTTGAACATGAACTCACGTGACTAGATCAATGTAGTTCAACTCCAGTAGTTGGGACTAACTTGATGAGTGTTCTGGGCTGTTATGATCTTGGTTATGATTGAGGCTGCATCAATGAATCGGAAACAGAGGGAGAAATAAATGACATAAGCCTTCCTCAACAACGGTACAGAGCTGACGAAGTTGCTCATTCACGCTGCCAAATTTGGCATGCGACGAGCTTGCTTCGCAAGCTGACGAACTTGCGCAGCATGCGACGAACTCCCGCGATCCTACGTAGTGACGAACTATGTGAGGGCTCTGCATAAGGGCCGCACAGGTGGCGGCATCGAGGTACTGTACTATTAAATTCAATTTGTCAAGGGGTGTGACGCGTGACCCGAAATACCATTTCGTCAATTCGTCAAAGGGTCCTCAGCTGCGTGACAACCCCCAAAATTTCGTCAACCCCTGGAATATTTCCAGGGGTTGCAAGGCATGTAGAGTAAACCATTAGGATGACTTAAGAATCATCTGAGAAATTTATTTCAGCAAATCTGTTGAACAGGAAAAAATCCAATTTTCACCATTGAACTTTGGTTGAATTTGGTCTGAAGCACGACGTTTGTGAGGTTTGAGGCAAGAAACCTTGAGAGTGGCGAGAAAATTATGAGGAGAGTGTCCGCAGCTAAGGAAACTTGCTCAGAGCAGCCCTGAACCCAAATTTCGACCCGACCGTGACGAAAAGTATATTCGTCAAGAGCCTCCGTGACGCGTGACAAAGTTCCAAAATTCATCACGTCAAGCACCCCCGTGACGCGTGACTGACGAATTGATTTTAATAGTACAGTACACCACTATTCCACCCACCACGCGTAGCCTCCTCGTGTGTATGCAACGCCAGTATGGGATGTGCGTGTGAGCCCCATAGCGCGCCGTACATAGCCGCGGACACGAGTGCCGTCCTGCGCTTCACAGCTGACGTCTGGGGCATACGGTATGTGTTGCATGAACGGGATCTCTGTGACCGAGTGCGGGAGGATGGCGCGAGCCGCGGCAGTGGGTACGAGACCAGCCCACGGCTTCCAGCAGCCTGGCCGTTTCCAGGCAGCGGGCGTAAAAAACTACTTAATTTTGCGCCTGCACTGGTGCGGTGGTGCAGGGATCGGGGAGCAGGATGCGGGTTTCGGGTGGAAATTGCATATTTTGTATTATCAGCTGGCGCAAATCCTGCCATTTGTACATATTCCTGGTACCGGTTACGGATCCAGGTCTCAAACGCGAATTGAAAAGTCCCCATCAACAAATCAATAACATAACAAATTAAATAATCAAATAATTAATAATATAAAAGTAATTAATATATTCAATCCCGCAATGTTTCTCCTGCTGTCGCCGTCGCTGCCCAGTTTTTGTATTTGCCTCCTGGCACCACACCGGTTCCTCTCTGTCCAATCCCACCCCCTCACGCGTCAACCGAGAGAATCTTTGGGCTGTAATGTCGCCTTCCCACTGAATCTGGGATAATCACTGCATTGAAATCCAGATGGAACACAGCATCCAGCATAGAGAGAATACACATCAAGTAAAATATTTTTCAGCTCAATGGTCCCAATAAATATGTTAGGTACAATATCCCTGGCTCAATGTGAGCTGATCGACGCTTGCGTGCACGCGCAAGCGTTGACCGAGGGAATCTTTGAGCCGTTTTCAAGTTCCTCGGAATATGCCCCTGAGTATATCATCCACGATGGAAGTAAAACGGGTCTGAGAAGAGGTACCAGGGGTGCCCGGAGGGCCTTAGTATATTGTAGATCTTTACTAGGTTAGACGGCCGTTCTGTACCACAGAACGCGGCTGTGCTGTAGCACGGCCACAGGTGGCTATGCTGTGGCACATGGGTTCCTAAAAGAACCACCAGCTTCGAAATTGTTGTGTTTTGTGACTCAACTAAGGAGGGATTTGGAGATCCCGATAGTCGTTCGGGATATCTCGGACGGTGAGCAGCCATGTCCCAAATCCAGGGGCTATCCCCTGAACCGGGTACTTGAAGTACATTAGAGGGGTGGTAGGTCGGCCCGGAAGGGCCCGAACGACGGTGTCTCCAAATGTCAAAATGTCAAAATGCCAATTCTGTGAGCTCTCGCCCAACCGCGAACTATTTCTCCTCATCCAACACGTGGGCAAATGCTTACCAAGTATTTGTGGGATCTGGTTTGACACCCGGAATACTGTTCACTTGTTAAATGTCTTCGCAAGGCCCAATGCCGGCATAGCGTCCATAACGAGGAATGCCAGCAACACATATGTTCCATTGAAACGTTGCACTAAAGTGCAGTAGTGAAATCAATTACAAAAGAGATTGGACAAAGTCCACACTCCAATGAATTTCAATTCAACCACCAACTACCTCAATGCCGTGTGTGTGTGTGTTCAGGGAGGTGGGTCATGCGTATCGACCGTCAATCTCAAATAGCACACTTAGGAATCCTTGCCAAATCACGCAGTGTAGTGCAATACTCGCTGTCGGAGAAAGTGATGGCCGGTGGCCGTTCTCACTATTCTGACCACCTACGCACTCCAAACAACTTATGGAGTGAAAATATGAGTGAATAGAAGATATTTGGTTATGTTAGCAAAATGCCAAAAAAGGAAATTCTGACAATATAGCATATTTTTGCTCAGAATTTGAAACTGATTTTTTGGGGAGAGTATTTATGTAAGATCTGATTCCATAGCCGAAAAGTACTCGTTAAGTAGTGTAGAATACCGCTTTGAATCATATTAATACCTTGTGATTTGAGCTCACAATCTCAGTCAGAAGATGGCCATTTTTGCTCAAATTTGCCTATTTTCACTGAAAATGACCATCTTCTGACTGAGATTGCGATCGTCGATGGACTTACCACGTAGTCGTCGACGAGATTGACGATGTAATAAAGGACCAACATCATGACCCAGTCAATAGGCAGTCAAGGCAACACTGACTCGATGTAGCCGAGCCTATGCCGCGTGGTTGGAGCAAGGTACCCGTCCTTCATCTCCTGGCAGAGCAGTTTCCTGGATAAAGGTTTAAGAGGTAGTAGTGTGGCTGTAGCAACGAGTACTTACCAATGGCCGGTATAAGAGTTGTGCCGAAATTCGAAGTACTTACTGTATAGCCTCGCAACATGAGACAGATTGTCGAATAGCTCTGCTTTGGGCAAAAAAGTCGATATACTTGGAACCAATTGTTGACTTATTGATCGTAACTGCGGCCTGAGCTCAAAGTCTTACCAACACCAAGGAAAAATAGTCAATCACTGCGCAGACTCCGATACCAAGGAAACACATTGTTCGCATCATAAATGGCTTTGCAGGCTGAACCATTACCAGCCATCGCAACCCTGCTCAGCATCCACCCAGTGATCCCAGACAGAAATCCCTGTTGTGCCTATAAAATTCGGAGAGGCTAGCAGGGATTTAACTTTAGATTCATAGACAGAAAGGTTTGGCCTCTTTATCAGTTAGTTGATCTCGACTTCCAGCCCTCTTCAATAATTTTAAACAAATATGTGAGGCTGTGCCCTCGCGAGATTGGAGCATGGTAAGCACAACTGGCGGGCCTGAGCAGTATGAAAGAAAGACAACTAACCTCACCCGCCTGATCCCCGCTGTCAAGCAAGTGGCGGTATTGGGCCGAGTTCCGTTCCCGTGCCAAGCTTTGCACCAAGCTCAACAAAGTTGTGACTACAAAGTTGTCGCCATGGAACTTGTGGCAGAAAAAGTTGCACCCAGAGCAGTTGTCCCTCTCAAAGTTTGCCATTCACAAAGTTGACTTTCCGGCTAGTTGTGCCCAGCCAAAGCTGTGATTTCGAGAAAGGGCAAGTTGTATCCCTCTATTCTCTAGGTTGTCACCAATAACATTTTGGGTTGTACTCCCATGAGATTGCGGCCTAGAAATTTGCATATACAGAAAGTTGTCTAAGATCCGGTTTTAGTCACAGCAAGTTGTCAATTCTGGAAGTTGTAGACAAATTACGCCCAAATTCTCGAAGTTGTACTCCCATTCTAACAAAAAACAAGAAGTTGTAAGAATCTATATGAAGTTTGATCAATCAACTTCTGTCTCAACACATAATCCTTCTTGAGCATTGCTTGTTTAAACAGTATTGAACCTGTGGACCGAGGGAGGAGACTACTCACAGGGGTTAAACAGTGTTTCGTTTCAATTAAAACGTGATCAACCAGGTTTGAACAGTGTTTAATCGAAGTTGAGCAGAACACTGTTCATTGGCAGCAAAGAGGGCTCCATCTGCGAGATTCGAACCCTAGACCTCCAGGGTCTACAATTCACTACCAATGGACATGACAACCACTGAGCCAAGCAGCCACAAGGAAAGATGCAGAATCATCAAATAAGGCAAGGGACTCCAGCTCAGGGTTTTCTTTGGAATTTATGCTACGGAACCTAAATTTCAAGACCACGACTCCTATAATGATCATGAATTCTGTTTCATTGAACAGATTTCAGTTATTTTTGAGCAAATCCTTGATGTGCTTAATTTCTTTTTGAGGTGTTGAATCAGTGAATTTGTGTCTCACATGTTACTGTAACCACACTGAGTCACTCACATTGTATGAATAGCTAACTTCTTGTATACTGTGCGCTGTATTTCAGTTACAGGGGAGTCAGGTTAAGTTTGTTCAATGGATGTAATGGGTTCACTAAGTTCACTTGTTGTTCATTTTGCTTGTTAATGAACTTTTAAAGCATTTGGTCTAAAGCAGAATTCAACGCCTTTTAGGTTACATCTGACTTATTTGAATGAATAACACTGTGTTGCTCTCTTGGCTTAGTTGGTATTTTCTTGTGTCATTATTTTCCACGAGGTTGTGAGTTCGACTCCTGTTGTTGTCACTTTTGGGCATGGATTTGTGCCCCCACCCAGGAAAACAAAAGGGTGACAAAGAAACCCTTTACCTGTGTCCCCATTTGGTTCCACCCCATTGTGATTGCATCGGCAAATGCATACTAGATGCCTTTAACGCATCTGATTTCAGATGTGTTGGTCATTGCCCCCAGTGATACACCTACTGCCTATAGTATTTCCAAAGTTGTGTAGTAACTGATAGAATGGTATGTGAACAGCCAAAATAGAAATTTACAGCTAGACTCCCAAGTGTTCATCTCATTCATTTTGCTCTCCAACACGCAGACAATTTTATAGTGGCCTTAGTTTGTTGCAATTTCGAGTGCAGGGCCCTATTTTCCACTTGCTACATTGATATTGGCAGCCTTATCCATCAGGAGATGGACAATCTCTGTGCGGCCCATCCAAGTGGCAGCCTGCAATGAGGTCCCATAGTACTGCACTGCTGGATCGACAAAGGTGCGCCTTTCAAGCAGGATACAGACAATTTCTCTGTGGCCCATCCAGATGGCAACCTGCAACAAGGTCCCATAATTTTCCCCTCTTGCATCGATGTTGGCACCATGTTCAAGAAGGATACGGACAATGTTTGTGTGGCCCCAGAAGGCAGCAGCCCACAATGAGCTCCCATATTTGCCCCCTGCTGCATTGACATCGGCACCATTTTCAACAAGGATATCGACAATCTCTGTGTGACCCTTGTAGACAGCAGTCTGCAATAAGCTGCCATACTCCCCCCCTCCTGAATTAACATTGGCACCATTTTCAGCAAGGATACAAACAATCTCTGTGTGACCCTTGTAGACAGCAGCCTGCAATAAGGTGCCATACCCCTCCTTTCCTGAATTAACACCGGCACCATTTTCAGCAAGGATACGGACAATCTCTGTGTAACCCTTGTAGACAGCAGCCTGCAATAAGCTGTCATATTCTCCCCCAGCTGCATTGACATCAGCGCCGTTATCAACAAGGATGCGAACAATCTCTGTGTGACCCTTGTAGACTGCAGCCTGCAATAGGCTGTCATAATCTCCGCCCGCTGCATTGACATCAGCACCATTTTCAACAAGGAGACAGACAATCTGTGAGTAATCCCAGTAGACAGCAGTCTGCAATGCACTCCAATATCTTCCCTCAGCTACATTGACATTGGCATCATTTTCAACAAGGATGCGAACCATCTCTGTTTGGCCTCTGTGGGCAGCAATTTGCAATGAGCTCCCATATTCTCCCCCTCTTGCATTGACATCAGCACCTTTTTCAAGAAGGATATGGAAAATCTCTGTTCGGACTCCAGCAGCAGCAGCCTGCAATGCGCTCCCATGGTATCCCCCTGCTGCATTGACATTGGCTCCCTTTTCAAGCAGAATATAGACAATCTCTGTGTGACCCATGTAGGCAGCAGCTTGCAATGCACTCCCACAGGGTCCCCCAGCTGCATTGACATCAGCTCCCATTTCAAGCAGTATACAGACAATCTCTGTGCAGCCTCCAGTAGCAGCAGCTTGCAGAACACTCCCATAGAAACCCCCTGCTGCATTGACATTGGCTCCCTTTTCAAGTAGCATACGGACAGGCTCTGTGCGGATTCTAGTAGCAGCAGCCTGCAATGCACTCCCATAGTATCCCCCTTTTGCATTGACATTTGCTCCTTTTGCAAGCAGTATACGGAGAATCTCTGTCTTGCCTTTAGCAGCAACAACCTGCAAAGGGCTGCCATAGAGCGCCTTTGCTACATTGACATCAGCACCGTTTTCAAGAAGGAGATGGACAATCTTTGTGTTGCCCCTGGCAATGGCGGAATCCAAGAAGCGCTTATAGTCAGCGCCATTTTCAAGAAGGATACGGACAATTTCTCTGTGGCCCCTATAGACAGCTGCTTGCAATGAGCTCCCATCTTCCCCCCCTGCATTAATGTTGGCACCCTTTTCTAGAAGGATGCCAACGATCTCTGTGCGGCCCCCTTGGGCAGCAACCTGCAAGGAGCTCCCATAGGCTCCCCCTGCTGCATTGACATCAGCACCCTTGTCAAGAAGGATGCAGACAATCTCTGTGTGGCCCCCTTGGGCAGCAGCCTGCAAAGAGCTCCCATATTCTCCCCCTGCTGCATTGACATCAGCGCCCTTGTCAAGGAGGATGCAGACAATCTCTGTGTGGCCATAATATGATGCTACAATGATTGCTTGGTTGGCTGAATCCTGTGGCAATGGTGCCTCTTCCAGCAGAAACTTTGCAGCATCCACAAGGTTTGCAGCTGCTGCAACCCACAATGCAGAGGGCCATGATGGCCAATCTGGGTAATTCCATGGTGGGTAGTCCCACATCCAACTCACTGCTTGCCTCCATTGCAGGGCCTGCTCAAGAAACTTCAGAAGAATTTCTCTGAGCTGATCTTCAGGGTGCCCAGCAGCATGTGCAAGGCAATATTGAGAATACTCAACAAGAGGAGGTGGAGTGGCCCTCCAATGACTCCAGGACTGATCTGGATATCCATCAAAGGAAAGGAATGTGAGCAGAGTATGTGTTATCTCTATTTGTGCATCTGGGAATTGCTGGGCCTGAATTTTGTCCAGATATTCCTGTGTGGTGTAGTGAACGAGTCGCACCACAGGAGATTCCTTGTCAACAACGACAAGCCCAGCACAGACAGCAAGAATAGTCTCAATATCCATAACATTGTCCTCATCAAGCTGCTGTAACCCTGGCTCAACAGCCAGTGCAGTCTGTAGTTCTGTGACTGTTAATGACCTCTTGGCATTCACGACCCAAGTAAGAACTGAGTAGGCAATCTGCTTGTTTTTGTCCCCCTGGTCTTCAATTCGCTTCATTGCACTATCATAGACTGCATTCAAGTCCTTTGGTAGATGTTTGAGAGCCTCTCGAACTGCCTTTATGGTGGCCTCTTCCCTGAGGGATTCAATGTGAAGCCTGGCGAGTAGGAACCTGGTCATGTGTGTCAGCCACTTCCAGGTAGTCAATGATTGCTAACTTACATTCCAGCCACAGCATCAGTGATCTTCGCATGGATTTCCTCCTGTAAAATAGGTTTCTTCTGAATGTGCTTGGAGAGGCGTGGAGATGACTTGATCTGTGCATTGATGTATGTTTGAATATCCTCTGGTGCTGCCTGAATATCCAGTGTTTCAAGATTGGAAAAGGAGGAGGGCTCTGGAGAAATATTTGGCCGTGAAGTGATCATCAAGTTCACACTGCTACCCATTACTGCCAGTTGTTGGAGTAGAATTTCCCGTTGAAACTCGGGATATTCATCCATAGCATCAACAATAATGAAGGCCTGTGAAAACTCCTTGAGGCTAGAGCTGAGTACAGTGACAACTTCTTCCAGAGATGGCGAAGTGCCCTTTTCTTGGTGCTGCTTGTATAGATCCTCTGCAGTGGAGCCAATTTTTCTGTCAAGTACCAGCTGTCTCCAGAGACCTGCGAGAAGCCTAGATGGTGTTTGGTTCTCCACTTCCTTGTGATTCAGATAAATGCAAGCTACACCAATATCCCTGTTGTTCCTGTATTGAGCACTGAGATGATCCACAACCATTGATCTAGGATTGTCATAATTAGTGGCAGTCACTCCATGTGGAAAATAAGCGCACGCAAGGACAGTTTTCCCTGCACCCGCTGTAAATTTCATCTTGCTTAGTCTGGGAGAATATTAAGGCATGAATCACATACGAATTCCACAGCACCAAAGGGTGCTTCCAGAACCAGATTCCCATTTTTTAAAGACAGGATCTGCAAGCAGCCATCCACCAGTTCCCTTCTCTCGCAGCTGTGAGATATCTGCATGTCGTGGAAAGAAATTGATCGGTGAAAGCCAGTTAAGGATGATGTCTCGGTTTTCTGCTTCCCCATGGTAGTGGACGTGCATGGTTCCAGGTCCGGCATTTACATTGGGACCATACCCAATGCCTCCACCACCACCCTGTTGGTTGCCCTGTCCACCATTACCACCTATGCCTCCTGGGTAATATAAATACTGATGCTGGTATCCTAATCAATTTATTCCGCACCATAAAGGTTAAATGTGTGGGGTTCACTTGGTTGATGAGACATGCCTATTCTCGTAGGTATGGATCTTTTGTATGAGGAACAGCACTGTGTCAGCCAGCATCAAAATTCACATGAGAGACAGAACTGACCAAAGAGAATAAATTGCTGCAGTAGACTTGGGGGTCGAAGCACGAAGAATGTATTGGGGCAAAGAAGGGGTTGGACAAACGTGCACAGAGCACGTTGGACTTTAAATTAGATAGAAGGCTGTGACGGGAGATCCAGGGAAGTGGTAGGCCTCTTTGTTCTGGTCCAGTACGTTACATGAACGTCGAACTTAGATTGATGTGGCGCTTGGACGGCGACAGCCAGCTGACAGCGACACTTCCATCTTATTATCGGACCCCCACAGGAACTGCTGTAGTAGTGACATACAAATACGTCGATTTTTCAGCTCAATGTCGATGAGCTGGAGGATACTAGCTAGAGTGCTCAGCGTGAGGACTGGAAATTGTTGCGTGGTCGCCGCATTGTTCGCGGGCAGTACTTACGTGGTGCCTTGGATTGACAGCGGTGCTTCTCCAATGACAGCCAGCCAATCTCGCACTGACAGGGAAGATTCGATAAAAGATAGAAAAGAAAACTCGGGGAATGCGGGCAATGAACTGAGATACTCTCGTTGGAAGTGGAGTAGAACCTGTGAGATGAGGAGGTGCCAACAACTCCCTTCTCAACCGGATCGGCGGCCGTACCGTTAATAACGCCGTCGTACTAATCACCGACCTTGATCAGACTCCCATCAATCTAGCCCCACATGTACCCCAGCTCCCGGCCCGCACATGTATTCCCGTCTCGGTCCCTGCGGCCGCTGCGCTCGCCCCCGGCTCTGTTCCACAGCCATGAGGACTACGACGGCGATGTGTACCGGCCATTCATTTCCGGCTTCGACAATATATTGAGCGCCAAGCTGCCGCACCTTCCGCCCGCCATCGCCGCCGCTCCCCCTTTGCTGTACCCATCGCCCACACTCTACACTTTACCGCTACCTCAAGACTAAGCCCCATCACGACTCGAAGACTAAGCGCCTGCCCGCCCAGTCACCCGTGCTTTCGGCTTCTCGCCTGATTCCTTCCTCCGTCCACTCCATCCCTCTTACCCTCCCTCCTCCAAGGTCTGTCCCTCCCCATTCTCTGCCCTGGCCCCCTGAACACGAGTTAACGACCTCCATTTTACAGATTTGATGCCCTCGCCTTCGCCATGCCTTACACTACGCACGCGCTGATGCCGCCCCGCCGCGACTTTGTCGCGTAACAGCTACTACTACATTAGCAGAGCAGCCACCCCTCCATGTGTGCTTCGTACGATCTAGGTATGTTTTCATCCAGACCTTTATCCCTTCTTTTTTTGCACCTCTCCCGATGTACGTACCTATCCTCTCTTTCCCCTCCTTCCTCTCCGCCTTCTCTCCTTTTCCTTGCGTATACTAACCCTCCTTGCAGTCATTCTGCCTCCGCGCTCCCTAGTCCGTGTTCTCGGCCGCCTGCAAACGTCGTTCTGCGTCCGCGACAATGGTCTGGATCGCCGCCCCTCATGCAGCCGCCTCGTGTTGCTTCTCTTCTCGCCCACTGCCAGCCCCGTCCCCGCCTTCCTCCAACTTCGCACACGACATCTCTCGCGACCACCAGCATCCGTCGCTGCGCAAGTGAAGCCTGCATGCCATCACCACGCTGCTCGCGCCCCGCCGCACGACTGTCAAGCCCCCCGCCCGCTCCAGACGCCGTACCACCCGCGCGAGTTGCTACGACGCACATGGCGGCGCGCCTGACGTGCTACGCGACTGCAGTGATGTCCAAGTCGCCGCACCTACCTGCTACGGTGTTCCCCACCCCGGACTACGATCACCCACGCCACGCCACGCCTGCGCGCACACCAGACACGACCCGCACCGTTGACCCCATGCACAGCGTCGGCGTCGCGTCCCTCGTCGCCCACGTCGTCCCCGTCGCCTCCTCTCACACCTCGACCGTCTTTCCTTGACGCCTATCCATCCCCCGCTCACCGCTACCGTGCGCATGTTCTCCCGCATGCGCAGCACCCACAGTCCTTGCTCCCCATCCCGCATGACCCAGTCTTCACCTTCTCCCCTGCCACGAGTAACTTCCGTACAATACCCCCGCCGCTCGAAGCCGCCGCCTGCCACGCACCACCAAAACGATGCGCGCCCCCAGTGACCTGCGCCACAGTGGCGGCGGCGATCTTCCATCATGCACGCCCTCTTCGTCTCCTCCCCACGCCCGGCGACCGTCTTCCGCGCGGTCCCGCTCTCACCACTTGACGGGTGCACCCGGACCCATTGCCAGCATGCCGTACACCACCACCGGCGTGCCCAGCCGCGCTGACGACCGTTCGCCATCGCACACGCCGCCGTCATCCTTTTCCGCACACCTTCATCATCTTCAGCCAAGTACCACCCGCGATGCACAATGAGCGTACCTGGCCGCAGCTCTAATCCGGCCCGACTACCTCCAGCTTGCCCAGTATCTGCAGCAGCCGTTTACAATCGCTCACGCCGCCTTCCTCGCCTCCTCGACGCCCGCATCTTCGCGTACCCCCCTCGACCGTCGCTACCGCACTCGACGCGACGGCGGCGCCGCGAGTGGGCAACGTGCGTCACGCAGCCGGCGACGTCCAGCCCCAGCTCGCCTCAACGGCGCCCGGGGATTCGAAAGACGCAGGAGTGCGTCTCTTCTTGCGCTCTCGACACCACTCCAGTATGGATTCCACCGTTGGTTCGCCCATGGCGTCCCTCATCCCGAGCGACGACGCAGATTCTCCTACCAATATCGACGCGTTTCTCTATCTACTTACGCAGACCCTTTCCTTGTTCTCCGACTGAATTTGTCCTTTTGCATTAAAATACACATGTGTATGTGCATTACCTCTGGTCTCATGCACATGTCCCAATTGTTCTGCCCATATTTTCAATCAGCGAGAACGAGTCGTTTTTGAATGAAAAAAATTGGCAGAGAATTTGGAGGGGCACGACTGGTCGGCCCTCTCGTTCTATAAAGGTGAGTTATTGGCGACGCACTCTTTTTTTTTTCTTTGGAGCATTTGGGATGAGTCTCAGTCTGCAGAAGCATTCGAAGATCAGCCACTGTCGTTGCTGGTTGTGGGCCAGTCGTTGCCGGGGAATTATTCCAGGAGGAAATGGCTTTAGGCCCTTGACGCACGTCGGATTTCCCGGCTGATTTACTCTATGAAATTTCGGTTTTGGCGGCTGTTTTACTCTACATCCGACCAGGCTCTGGAAAAATTGCCATTTTTTCGGTTTTTTTGCGCTCTGTGCCCGCCGCAGGCGCTCCGGACACTTTCCCATACGTCCAGGAATTTACTCGCAAGCTCTCCAAAGAATACATTCCAAAGTTACTTTTTGCCTCCCCGAGGCGTTGGCTCATGGGCGTGTTTGCCACTATTATTGTCAGACGCCAACGATTTCGGGGAATGTTGTTATGACTCATGCGCTTTCACCACGGCCTTTTCGCTCGCGTTCACTGCTCGCATCCTCATGACTTGGTTATTCCGTTCTTCTGTCGCCGAATCCCGATCCTTGAATTACCCTACCTCCCGCGAGTTCCTCGAGCTTCACTTTTTTGAATACTTGAGTACTCTTTTTTTCTTCTGACTCGGAGTCTCTGGTCACACGGCCTTCGTTTTGGTACACTCGCCTTGGATGTAACATTCCTCGCCTGTGTCAATGGATTATTACTTCATTTGAACGAACATTCTGTTTTGCTCTTGGCATATTTCCTTCGAGGTTGTCAAGTGATCACAATTCTCGCGAAAATAATGTTCAACCGCCCCCAAAAGAAGTCGATGAACGCCAGTTCACGACGGGCGGCTGTTTTGATGATTTCGCAGTCAGTGAAGCAGAACGATTTCAAATCCTGCTCCACTGAAGTTCAACTGAAGCTTTAAGATGCGCTTGCAGCAGTCAGTTACCTCAAAGCGACAATTTCCCTTGCCTTACCCTCAGATTATTGACTGTCAGGAGTTTTTTGGCCTCCTCGTCCCAAAGGGCGGTGATAGTAACTTGTGCTCATAGACGTCAGGGATCCTAACCTCGAGAACTTGACACGAGATCAACCAAAAATCACGACGACGCACGCAGCCGGACTGCCTGCACATAATTATCTTCCCCGGCAACACACTCGCAAAGTTTTCTTCTCCCCGAGCCTCGTTAGCAAATACAGTCTCAAACTAGGAAATGCAACGATCAGACTGTTTCGTGGATATTTGAGCCAAATCTCACACAAATTACTTCGTTCAAGGTGCGATCTGGATCGGATCGATATCCAATCCATGGGCACAATTTACCTTTTGAAGCTAGTTCCTAAGAAAGAGACAAACATTTCCAACACCCCAAATATGCCCAAAAACGTAGAAGCGCAACACTTCGATGTGATCAATGATAGTGGGGTTATGCTGTTTGGTAGTTCAACCAACATATCTGTAATCGGGGCGATGAGAACCCCGATGCAACGAAATTGACACATGCCAGCACTGTAAACACAGAAAGGCGAAAGGTCTGGTAAGTCGGGATCAAAGGTTGTGAAATGGGGCCACAAACATCGCAATTTTGAGGGCTTCACAGAGGCTTTTCGCACAAATCCTTTTGTGGACAGGATGATACGATACCCTACTATATTCCTATAAATTTTGGACCTAGTCGAAAGCCTCAAATATGTGTTGCGCTTCTACGTTGTGTTGCGCTTCCTAGTTTGAGACTGTATTAAACAAATTTCACTGGTTTTCAGCGTTTTACAAGGGTAATCGGTCCTAATACCTGACCTTTGTTCACAGAAAGATTCAGAACACAGCTTTGGATGTTGAAATAAAGTTTGGGCGCCTCAAACAATTTTCATTGCGCGGAGGAAGGGAGACACGAGCAACACCAACCTGCGGCTGCTATGAAACAACAGGCGCAAACAGTGTCGGCAGGTCATCCGTCATCCGCGCAGATATGACCGCTCAGTGACCGGGCCGTCCAAGCTAGTCCCTATTATATGATAAACGCCAATGTATGAAAAGCCAGAGCACCACGCTCGCTTGATTGCCGGTGATTGCCTCATCCAGTAGTCGGACCCAGACTGCACCGCCGCTTCGCCTTCCCATCAACGGATAGACCTCAGGTATGCCTTGCCCCGATGTCGTCCCGTCCAGTGCCTGCAAAGTTACCAACACAATCTACAACTTTAATTTATCGACCACTCCTTTATCCCTTTCATGCCGGCTCGGGACCATAGTGGTATTACTGTTCGAACTACTCTTTGTGGGCGGAGGAACCTTTTCGCGTACTCCAGCTTGCGCCAGTTAAACTTGAAACCTGGCATTATTCCCTCGAAATTTATAGGCATTCCTTGCCTGAGATGTTTGACCGCAATACTCAAGGCAATACTGTAGTATTTCGTTCAAATCGACACTGGGTGTGACGCGTGACCCAAAAAACCAATTCGACATTTCGACAGCAGCCAAAAATTTGGCGTGACACCAGCGAAATTTTCGACATTGAAACGAAAATTTTGGCTTTTTTGGGTCTTACAGGCAATTTTGAGCCCTGTGTGACGCTCGGGAGGTTCGACAAACGGCCGCGTGACGCGTGACCCTTGCCAAATTTCGATATCGATAGGGGGGTGCGTGACGCGTGACTGTCGATTTGAACGGAATACTACAGTACTGTATTATTTCATTCAATTCGTCGGTCACGCGTCACAGGGTTACCTGATGGCGACGAACTTTGGTCGAGGCCACACCGGTTGACGAAACTGGTCCCCAGGTTCGTGTTTTTCCCCAAATGGCTGTACACCCCTAGGAAATTTGTTAAAATATTCCAATGGTGCAGGGAGCTCACAGTAAGACGATAAAACACATTTCCCTGCGATTTCAAGATGGTAGGCCACTGGTAGCCCCGAGTTTCAAGCCAAAATGAAGTTCGAGGTAAAATTGAATTTTCGGCGATATGGTGATTTGAAAAGTCAATGAGCTCGGAAAAAGCCTGAAACAGATTTCTCAACTGTCTGAATGGCTCCAGAGGAATATGGGGTCCGCCGAAATTTTCATCCATGTCACGCTCAAATTTGGCCGTTGACGAACTGACGAATTGGTTCAACTTGTCGCGCGTCACACCCCCTGTCAAATTGAATGAAATTATACCGGACATCCAACATCCCCTTCAAGTTAGTTCTGGTGAAATATCAACACTTGACATTGGATGGAGTCGTTCTCCTCGAGGTTATTACGGGTCATCCTCAAGTAGAAAATAAGAAATAGACTTTCGGTGTCCAACATTCATTCAACCGGATTCTCCCTTCTAGCGAATCATAAAAGCAGAGTTTTTCATCCCGCATCGCTCCTGCTTTCAATCAGTACAGAACGGAGAGATCTTGATCCTGAATCATGCTTGGCACATCCACTTTTTGGTGAGATGTCTTTTGGCATTCCAGCTGAAACTTGGCTGAGATATTGCACTGGTGCCGAGCATCTCGGGATACACTCAAACCTCAATCTTCCAGTCATTTCAATAGATCGGAGAGCTCTAGAATGGCGAGTCATATTATCCACATTGATCTGAAGCAACAGGTGTTTGATTTACCGCACAACGTGAGTTCTGAATCCTACGATAGAGTACAACTCTAATCAAAGAAATCGACCAAAGGGATCTGTACCCACACACACACATTTTTTTAGTGCCTCCTCCTCTGATCTTTTGTGATTTTCACGCATCTTACCATCTATCATGAGTCGAAATATATATGTTGTTGGGGTGCAGACACCGTCTGTAATCCATTTGAACCCATCAATCCAGTTTTCTCACCGTTCACCAGAGTCACCAGATTCATGTTTCGCAATCGCGATGCCGCAATGGTTTCAATTCTCAACACTGAGGAGGACCAGGAGTTTGTACAGCTGACCCATGCGAGCTGGGCGGGAATATGCACGGTATATGCTGCAGACTGATGTATAATGGCAGCTGAGGCACCTGTAATCAACACTTGGCCCCACAGCTCGCATCTGACGAAGTTGCACTTTGACAGCACCCCATTTAGTATGCGACGAGCTTGCATCGCAAGGCAACGAACTTATGCACCATCCAACGAATGTCCACATCCGACCAAGGGGGTTCGGGCCGGACAAGCCGAGACCTAGGGCAGGGAGGTGGGTCGGCCGTCAGGCCGGGGAAAAAAAATAATGGGTTTCTATAAATATGCTCAGACGAGATCCCAGGGCCTTCTGGGCTTGAAATATGACCATGTTTGAGATGCCGAAGTCAAGGTAGGTGTACTATTGGTCTGCAATCCCATTGTTCCCCTGGGGGAGCAGTCCATTCAGTGGTATTGACCCCGATTTGGTATATGTGATGTTAAAATATTTTAGATTCTGTGAAAATAGGCATATATGCATTTACTGAAACCACTATCAACTCTGAGCTTCCCACCTGGCAGCTCGAACTTGCGAGGTTGGGGATGGGTAATTGAGGGGTAACAAAGGGATGGGTAACAAAAATTATTCTGAGGTGGCTATTAATTTTAGTGGGGTAGATAAGTGATTTGGCATGATCTGTGGTCGTTCAACGTTATTTCCCGCTTTTTTTCAACCTCTGGCGGCATTTCCCGGAAGGTCACACGTGAGGAATTTCCTTTTCTGGGCGTCACGTGGTAGGGAGGGTCAGAGGGAGGGTCGGTTTGAAAAATAACGGCCCAAGGTATTTTTTTATTTTTTCCGTACCCCCTTGCATCCGACGAAGTGACGAAGTACGTGAGGGCTCAGGGTAAAAGGGTGGGCACTTGTCATAATGGCATCCGACAGGCACTTGCTACGGCATCCGAAAGGCACTGAGCACTTGCTGCAGCCTCATTGCATTCGGATCAATTCCGGTCCGGCCATCAGTGTCAAATGGTTGTACAGATACTATAATTAGCTTTGTGGTGCAAAATTCATTCGCGTTAACTTCCAATCCCCTTCGGAATTACAGCTGTTTGCAAAGCTAATGGCACTCCCGATCATTTTGTAGATACTTAAAGAGCAAAATAAATGGGCCAGATTGCCATCCTCATTTCTCACCAATTTCTCAACTGATTTCCTTGAAAGTAAGTGCGTTTGAAAGCGGCAATGTGGGGCTTTCAGATTATATCCGACTCGCTAAGGAAATTAGCCACCTTGAATGACTGACAATTCGGGCTCTCTGGCTAGAACCAGATGCGCTAACGGCCATTTCTCGGTCACCAGTGGGCCAATTTGCTTGTACCTGAGTGTTTCTGGGGGCTGAAATTGCAGCAGTCATTTGTATCTTGTTTTAAAATGAAACACACATGGCTGGCACCCGCTAGAATGGAATTACCGGCCGGGGCTTAGAATTCATTCCTGGCAGGTTGTTTCAAAGTAGAACCAAAATGTAACATATTGGACATGTATGCCTTGATCTCTTCATTTGAATGAGTCCAGAGTCATAGAAATCGATTCAGAATTGAGTGCACACTGTCCAGTTGAGGTTTCGACAGCTCACCCATAACACGAATTTTAGGGTACCTGTATTCTCCGATTTACCTATCCCGCCCGTAAGTGAGCGGTTCTTTACTCTGAAACGATGGCATGACCTTGAAGAATCCCACCCGCTCTTCTGGATAGCTGTATGGGTGAGAATCCACCCAGCAAACTGGAGCTGCAATTTCTATTGAATGACTTCATAGATCGCGCAAGAAGAGGCAGAGACTTTCCGTTTCACTGTCAATATTAATTCAAAAGATCTTCCTAGTTATACCCGACCGAAGCATGGAGCGACTTAAGTACTGGTGGAGTCGAACGAACTGCCGTGAATATTCGATTTTGCGGCGCACACATCACGAGATGGGCGCTGGTGGAGTACATGCAAGTCAGATGGAGTGGCCCTGACCTGATCATATGTGCGACATTTAGGGTTGAATACAGGTGGGCGAACATAAATAAAATATTGGTTGCCACAGGCTCTGCCTGAAGAGGAGGACGCCTGTTGCAGCGGCTCCACATTGGCAACTTTTTGAGTAGAGGCGCCGGGGAGCGCCGCCTGATGACAGTTTCAAGTAATCCCTTGTATTGCGATGGCGGCGCTAAGCAAAGGCATATTTGGTGAGGTTGGGTTATGTATACGTACTCTACGAGAGTGAGACGTACGGAAAGGTGAAGTCCGAGACAACGGAAATGTCTAGATTCTCTCACGGCATCCGATGAAGCCGTTCTCTTGCTCCGCTGGGCCACTGAGCAACGGTGACCACTGAGCAAATGGCATCGTAGCATTTCGGGGGATTGAGCTGCGCACTGTGGAGATTTCGGAAATACGCGGGAGGAGCAACCACGCAGGCTGTGTTTCTACCTTCAAATGTCAAAGCGCTGTGGTGCTCTGCTCCACAAACGGATCAGCCATCCCAGAATTGATTAATGCAATTGTGTACCGACCTCGGAGCAGCTTGAAAGCAATTGAAATTGACACCCAGCCAAGACGTTTCGAAACACCATACCTTAACGTTAATTAAGGGATGACTAACCTCATTGTTTTGTTGGCTCCATCCCATTCAACTTAGGCGGGCATTTCAAAGGAGTTCTAACTTCGCTGTGTATCTGAGCAGGATAAAAGGCTCCATGCGACACATAATTCTAACAGACTCACTCGTCTTCGAATCTACACAAATCACCCATACAAACATGCATTTCTTCATTACTGTCCTCACCCTCGCTGTCGTGGCGCCAGCTTTTGCATTTCCCTCCAATCGTACCGTACGCGACGACCTAACCTGCGTGCACTGCGGTACCACGAGCGACGGTACGTCCCTCATTGTGTCTATAATGCAGAAATAAATATGAGGACGTTTGAAGCAACACTTTCCGACTGTCAGACACTCGTACAGCCCGACGTCTGGAACGCCGCGTGGGCCGGCGGCTCGGATACTTGCCAGTTAGTCGGCCGTGCCGTCTCTTCGTCCACGACTGACATTGCATCCCAAAGCTGGTCCAGTCCGACGCCGGGCTGGATCAACATCGAAGCGTACAACGTTGCCTGCCATGGAAACTGTGCGCTCAATGTTGTCGACATTGAACATGCCGTGATTAACTCACCTTTCACAGGCTGCGCGTACTACTCTCCCTACCCAGGAAGAAGCGCCACCCTCGACCAGGAGATCACCCGGCAGCGGGGTAAGTTCTTTCAAGTCCACCATTCACGGATACTCATTGCTCTCGTCTCGCGTAGCCGCCAGCCTCCTCGGATGCGGCGATACGGACGTGAACAAAATTAACGGCCTCGAGATCGCTGAGGCCGACCGCTCTGGAGTTTGCCTGTCCAACGGAAATGGGTGTGGTGACTGTTTCGGTAAGCTTAATGTGTCCATTTGCGACGACGATGGCGCTGATTTGACTGGCAGACGACAACGACTTTGAGTCAAGCTGCGCGTAAGTCAGTAGTTAACAGAATAATATTTGTACCATGGGCGATACACAACGCACCAATGTTAATGTTATGACTTCCCGCGATACCTGCCCCGGAGAATTCAATCAGAGAATATTTTTGGTTAATACCATTAATAAAGTCCGAAACATGGCTCACCGAAATCTTTCGTCATGTCGGGATAGCCTTGATCAAATATTCCGTTTGAGCCATTCACGGATGAAGTTCAACTGCTCAGGGCGACATGTTTCAACGCGTAACAGAGCTCGACCTGTGAAGTCGGAAATGCAATCCTCGGCACATCCCGAATCAGGAACTGATCCTGAATACGCTTGCAAACTTTCGAATTATAGGTACTGTTGCTGAAAGAAAATTTCGCGTACCGTCAAAGGAGATGCTGATTGAAAGGCGAGGTGGACCGGGAAAGGGCCGCACGAGGAGGATGCATCATGGCGACGTGCCCTCTAGAACGCGTAGTGATGGGTAGCAGGCACAAAAATGAACTCGATAATGCAAGTCGTACGCGGAGAAACGAGTCGGGGAGATTTCACCAGTTAACCGCAGGCGGTGTGCCTTGAATCTTGAATCAGTAACGATGGGAAGGAACGACACGCGCACCATGCAGAACAGAAATGATCTTAGAGGATGGAAAATCTAAGACAGGGCGCCTGATATGTTCCTGTGTTCCACAAAAACAGCCATGAATCCCAAGTAAATTTGTCAGAGTCAAGTAGTAGTCATTGATGGTGCAGAACGCCGGATAAAGATGCCTAACTCTGACTCGGAGCAGAGTAGGCTCAGGCAGGTAGCCGGCAGCGCAATAAGGAATAATTACCCCCAAATAGTTTTGGATTGCGCGAAATTGGTGTAGCGAGTACCTGCGAACCGAGCCCAAAGCCAGCCAACATCGACAAACGTCAGCCGAGTCGCCAGCACTGTGCGTGCCATGGAGCGTCAATCGAGCAGGTGGTGTATGATTTCAGCCTTTTTCAGCTGAGGAGGTCCTCCCGGGCTTGAGACATGTTGTGGGCAGAGGAGAAGGACAGGTGGCTGTGTCCAAGGCGCTGATCTTGCCGCTGATGGGTAACAACGGCAAACGGGGTGATGATGTCATCTTCGCTCCGTGCACGACCGACCACTCGTTGAGGATTCCTCGACGGAACTCGAGTTTCTGAGTCCATACCTCACAGCAATCCCTCTGGCCGACCCCTGCCCCTTGACTTCGGGTCGACGCACCGTGGCGCACCGCTGCGTGGAGATCGGGCTCCTGATATCATGCCTGATATCCCACACACATCTTTTTTTTGTTTTTGTTTTGCTACACGAGATTTTCCCCGTTCGGTGGCTTTCGGTTCAATGGAACACGCGGTATGCGAGCCATAATTTTGAGCTGGCGGTTATATTTGGTGCGCTGCCCCCTCCCCAATATTCTTGTTTAATCGTGGCATCACTCGGTCCCATGCCACACGGACTCCTGCCCCGTACTCGTTCTGTTGCGGACATCACCCTGCCCCGTGGATGTTTGGGTCCACAAACGCAAACTCGCGGATTCACCCGCGACTCTGTACCCGCGCTACAATCGGCTTGCGCGTCCGTGGATATTATTCCTTGATGGCGCGCCGAGCTGTATCTTCTGCGACTCTAACGTTGTTTATCTTTTTTTCTTTCTCCCGCGCTTGAATAGGCTGTCAATTTCCACCTCCTGAGGCGGTCGATCCTCAATTCCTCATTCACTTCCGCCTCCAGACTCCAGTGGATGCGGTCAACTACGTCGGCCCATTTGTGCTAATCTATACGCTATTTCTCCTCTTGTGCTGCACTCATTCACCATTTCCCCCACTTCTCCGCCTTGGTTATGACCGCCAATCCCTCCAGCATCGGTCTGTGCCTGTGCGTTCCCGATTCTTTCTGTTAAATGATTGAACTGGTAGTGACAATGTCTCCCGCATTTATCCAGCGCAAACGGCACTCTCCCTTCGCATCAAGTTCAACTGTGCCTCAGAGCTTTTTCTGTCCTTTCCCATGTCCCGCCCTGGCGCCACTGGTGTCACCTCCATCAATCGGTCTGGTGTGTGCTTATTTTTCTTGAATTGTTTGGCTTCGCCAATCTGTCCTTCGTTTCCGTTCGGGTAATGTTGTTCGAGCATCCTCGCAGCGTTCACATTTGATTCCATGTCGTTACGCCCCCAATCTCAGATTACCTCCTAACATGCCGCATCGAGCTGCAGTGCGCCTCGAATGCGCGGGATCTCTGGGGAACTGGCTGAGTAGCAGTGCTTTGGGCGCGTGCGCTCCTCACCTTGTACTGCTAATCAAATCGAGTTCATCCAATTCGTCTGATCTCAGCGCTTTTACTCCGAGACCCGCCTACCGCTTCGCTCGCGTGTGCTGGAGCTCTCACCGGATTTGGTTGAAAAATTCGGTACTGGAGCCTCGCTCTTTCGCGTTTTCGCCCTGTGACACATCGTGTTTGCATTTATGGGTAAATCTTCCAGAGGGTTTGTCTCCTCGTTCTGGTGCTCCTCGTTTCACGCTTTTACACCTTATACATGCAAAATTAAAGGGATTATAATTAGAAATTCTATCTGTTTCACCCGCCTGACCCCATGCAACATCCACAACCGGACTCGACTTTCGGGCTCACGAGCCCCTATCCAAAATGGTGCTTTGTCCAATCTAGCTCCCGGCATGGATTCCCGCGGAAGCACTGGAAGCCATTGGGCTGGTTTCCATTGGTTTCCAGCAGACACATGGAAGCCATTGATTTCCATTGACATCCTGTCGGACACTATCGGCCGCCGGCAATCATCAATGCCGACCAGTGTCGATCAGCCGTTTGCCAGCGCCGCCTGTATTACTGACAGTTCGGGGACGGCAATCATCGGCTCTCCTGCCGGAGTGCACAAGCTGAAGAATTTTGGTGAGGGATCTCTTCACTGACTTGTTAAAATAGGGCGCCCTAAAACCCTTAGCGGGAATTGATTACTCGTGCGCTTTTGGTGCATTTTTAAACGAAAACCGATTCACAATTGCAGGTAAAATGATGAAAATTAGACCTCTAGATTCAAGTTTAGGTTCAGCGTTCGAATGCGGGTCCTGCCTCCCGAACGCCGAACCTGAACCTGGCGTTCGGTTCAGGGTACCCGTGAACCTTGAACCTGAAAGCGGCGTTCGGTTCAGTTCGGTTCAGGTTCGAAACGATTTCTGAACCGGACCTTGCCACCACTATGTGTGCTTTATGCACATCAAGCTCTCTGTTGCCCCTACTCTCACCCATGATCTCGTTCTGGGGACTGGAATATCCGATTTTGAATACGCTCCGCCCTGAGGAAACATGCCGAAGGTGTCAGCTCTGTAGACACCGAGTTTCGCTCATTCACTTCCATTGCGGACTTTTGTGATTCATTTGAAAGTCATCGTCACCCGGTTCTACTGTCCGTTGCTGCTCTGCATGGTATTTAGGTCCCGGAAGATGCAACGACTGATTCTCTGCATACTCGAATCACCCAGCATTTCTTGTCCGGACATTGCAGCCAATTCAGTCCCATCCCTCGATATCGCTTCTCAACGGCTTACAGCTGTTTCCGAAAACCTTGAGACAAACTTTTTATTTTGCCAGCGCCGAAATTTTTGATGGCTGCTAAGGATTGCCCGTTTGGGTGTTGCCGAGCCTAACCGAGGACAGCCGAAGCGCCAGAATTTATCACTCCGCTCAGTTTTGCCTAGCCGCCCTTCGCGTCAGCTGATGCGCCTTCCCTCAGCTCTTTTGCAACTGGACTTTCCAGGCAGAGCACATTGAGATTGCATTCTGTGTGGACGCCGCAGAATTTTTGGCCGCTGGCCAACCGCTGGCAGATGTCTAAATATAGCTGATCCGAAGCCAGATCTGGTAATCCTTAGCAGTCATCAAAATTTTCGGCGCTGGCAAAATAAAAAGTTTGTCTCAAGGTTTTCGGAAACAGCTGTAAGTATCCTTACCAGATTGCGCAGGTGTAAGGGCTAGGAAGCAAGCTAGATTGGGCGGAACATGATCAACAACTTGAAGACGCTCGTATATTTCGGGACCTAACAGGCTCGGAAGCACTGTCCACCTTCACTTGTGCTTCCTGTATAGAATCGGTTTTACTCCGTTCTCATTGTCCATTAGGGGGGGGTCAAATATCGCTTTTTTGGACCGATTCACGCACCGATTTTTTTTCCGATTCTGTAGCCGATTTTGTTCAAGAATCGATGAATCGTCAGAATCGGTGGAACGCCTCCGGAGGTGTTCTGTTGGAGAATCGGTGAATCACCCTAACCCTAGCTATCTCTCAAACAAGCATCCACTTCACGATTTGAATTACATAATATATTATTTTGTTCGGCCTTTGTCTACAGTGTATCTACATGGCTCAACCCACTTAGCCACCTCGCATTTGTGGGACAGGTCAGCCCAAGTCACAATGTGCTGCCGCTCAAGTCGCCAAGGCACCACGCAAGAGGCAGAAAAACATTTGACGATAGCGACGACGACGGTGGTATCGACGGCGGGCCTGGCGCGCCGAAAGTCGGGGTGTCACGCGTCATTTGCAGAGATAAAATGTATTTTTACTTTTTTCTTACCACGTACTTGTCGTAGTTAAAATCGAATAAGAATCCGCAAAATCGAGAGGAGAATCGGGGTGGTCAAAGTTGAGCCGATTCTTGATCGATTCTCACAAAAGAATCAACCGAGAATCGACGCGAGAATCGGTAAAAAAAAGCGATATTTGACCCCCCCTATTGGTCTTCAGAGACTCTAATTTCGATTTGACTATTCTGAGGTGCCCAGAATATAACTGAACGAGACGAATCTGCTTAACCGCTACAAGGTGAATACTACCGAATAATTTCCTCTGCCTCTGACAAAAGTCTCTTAGGTATAGCATGTGCTTGTTTAGACAGACGCAAGGTTCTAGACCGCGGTGATGCTGATCCCACGGTAGCGGGCCTTGCCGCTGGTCGGCCCTACCAGCCTTAAATTACTATTTCGACCAAATTTCACTGGGTGTCACAGCGTCGCTCTTACTCACCGTCATCGACACCGCTCCACTCCTGGCTAGTCTTGACCTCTAGGCATTCTTTCGCAAGAGCTCTCCACTGTAACCAAGAGTTGAACCGCGACAGGAACGGTCTCCTTAGATTTCTATCAAGACTAGGCAGTGCTACACCCTTTGGCGACCGTGAAACTAAACTCTAATTCCGTCTCTGCACCAATTTGCCTCGACACCGGCGTAACTCGAGGCACGACAACTTTAGTAGCATAGGCATTCGTGAACGCCTACTGATGGCATCGAACTCCTATTGATTGGCGCCTATCGGGCCACTTGAACGCCTATTTGTGAGTGAACAGCTATTTATTTGAATGCCTGCTCCAGAACTCGCGACGCGGCGGCCATCAGTCACACTTGATGCGCGGTCCTCGCGGTCTAGAAGGTTATCGACCCCCTGCCTCCTTGTTTACGGGAGCGGGATAAATTATGTTTATCAGACTTGGACTACATGGCACACATTGAGTATTAACCACGTCGCTCCGATGCCGGCTCAGATTAATTAAAATAATTAAAATTGAGGCGCTACCCGCTCTCTATTCCGTTACCTCAACGGCGCCCGATGGCGCGCAGAGCGGACGCACGGTACTGGGAAACAGCGTGAGTCGATTGCGCGTGCGACTCGGGAGGGCCTGCGTAGAGGCGAAATCTAGTAGACGTGCCCTCCTCGGGTACGCGGACGAGGGCGTCGGGATGCGTACGTCCATCACTAGTATTCGACGGCAGCGGGCGCAAGAGCGTAAATTTATCATTCCAACCATAGCATATCAACTCGCCACACACATTCTGAACTGTGCGCGCCCACCACAAGTGCGGGCATTCTTGCGCGCATTGCAGGCAAGCGTACGTTCGAGCAATAGGTGCGCGGGGGACACGTTTGGGTCGTGCACAAAGAGGTGCACATGGATGTGTGAGTACTGGTCAGTGGTAACATAGGAAGGAGGTGTGCAGGACGCACCTGTGGATAAGTTGAAAGCCTGCCAACCGGCCCAGCCCCTGTCGCTGCATCTTTCCCGTCGGTGATTATCTGCATTGGCGTCGTGAGCATCAACTAGCCCTTCATCGTGCTTGTTGAGCAGCTGGCGTTGGTATCCTGGAGCGGTGGTGGTGGTGAGAGAAAGAGCAGGAAGCGTTACTGTGACTTCGTGCGGAGCCGCGCATCACCGCAATCAGAAATGATAGGCGGGGGGCGGAATAGGCGTTCAAGCTTTCAAGCCCGGAGTAGGCGTTGAGCACCATCGATAGGCATTCACGAACGCCTATGCTAGTGACTGCTACTATTCCTGTATGTACTCGCGTAACTCTGAACAGAGTTCTGTTGACGGACTTAGCTCCGAGATTCAATACATAAACCTTATCCAGCGGCATCTGAGCCTCCATTCGCTCATATCCAAAATACTTTACTCATATCGGCACGGTACTAATCGCTGCCAAGCATGACATGATAGTTATCAGTTGCATGATAACGTCCTCTGTGGTATAAATCGCGGAGGGCCCCAAATGCAGTCTACTTCTACTTTGACTCACGCATTAGCCATGATCAAAGCCTTCCACCTGCTCCTAGCCGTTCTCGCAGCCATATCTGCCACCGCGATCCCTGTGGCCAATGAAGTCTCCGCGCGGGATGGCTCCCTCATCGTGCGTCTATACTGTGAAATCCCTCCTCTCTAACTCGCGTTCTGACTCGCAGCATGTATAGGCGAGGCAAGATATTGAGGCCCCAGATACCTGGGAGTGGAGTCGAGCGATCGACTCCCTCATCGTAAATATTATACTTGAACTACCCTGCTCCTACTCGCGTTCTGACTCGCAGTGTATATAGGCGAGACAAGATACCGAGGCTCCAGATACCATAGGCTGGGAACGAGCTATCAGCTCCCTCATGGTGAATATTATACCTATACCACGCTCTTACCAACGTTCTCACTTCCTCCCTATACAGGCGAGGCAAGACACCGAGACTGGTGCTGCGGAATGGAGTTGAGCGATCGAAAACGAGGGGGGGAGTCCTTACCGACTGAATACAAGGAACCTGAAGGATGGGGACGATGCGGGCGGACGACATTGATAAGGATCGCTGGTATTCATCAATCCAATACTGGATATGTGAAGATTGTTGTATTAATTTAGCTCGATAAGCTCTGTAATGTGGGTTCGAAATATATGCGTGCAGGGGCGGAAGAGCTTCGAAGGGGCTGCCGAATAGATATGATTCGAGTTTCCCCATCCCGTTCATGGAAGTTTCTGGACAAACTAAGTTGACGATTCTAAATTTTGAGTTTACTTGGCGCCGTGTATTTCGGACCGTACCATGCTTCTTTTACCAACTTCATCAGCCCACCCACCATGTAACTGAGCGAACTAATTAGTATTACCTTCGTATTTAGTCATGAACTGCGTTTGTAAGGTGGATTCTGCGAGTAGATACGAAGTTAGTGAGAGTGGGGGATTCTGCAGTGTGCCCGAACATCTACCTATTGATTTGCTGCACCATTGTGTGGTACAAAATGGGTGGCGATGCCCAAGACACAGCCACAGGTTTCGTGCCACAGAACCCAGCGGCAAATTAATAGGAATTTGCAGTTGTGCAGGCGCGCGGCGTGGATTGCAAAGTGTGGGCAATGTGTTGGGCCAGCTTGCGGATGCAGACACAGACTTGTGTGGCTGCCAGCGCCGTTGTCCGGAAGGAGATACTCTCAGAACACGTCATTTGCCGATGTTAGGACCAGCAGAACATTGAGGTGGATGAGGTACACGTGAATTTGCCCGCGCATCTCGTGCGTTGGTATTTCGGGATTTCTCCCCATGATCTCTCGTCCTTTTTATTCTTCTTTCCGTCTTCTTTCCTTTTGCTTTCTTCTCCGCAATAACGATTTGAAATGCTCGAGTAGCAAGCAGCCTAGGGAATTCATTGCCGGTGCTGAGGCCTGACGCCCGAGGATCGACTTGTACCTACTATGTAAGGTACTTATCCCCACCTCTGATTTAAATCCTTGGTGACCGTAAGAGTACGGAGGAAAAATCTGAGGACACCCAATAATCGGGTCAATGCAATACTTGATTGTGGAGTTGATTTCAACACTGGATCTGGCTTTCCGACTCGAACAACTTGAGATATCAAAGTGCACATTGTGTTTTTCCTGTAAGTATTCTCCCACATTGTGTTTTTGTGAAAGAAATCTCGATATCTTACATTGCCGCGTTTTTCCAACCACAATGTTTATGGACTATTTTCGGGGTATTTTCCGGACAGTATACCACCCGTACCAATGATGCAGAAACTTCAAAACCCAAACACAATGCTAAATTTTATTTTGAGACATTATGTGTGCGTGAGTGCAGGAAGCAGGGGTGGGGCCGGTGCATGAATAATGAGGTCCTCGACGGGGTCAGAGCGAGCTTAGATGGATGGTGAAGGGAGAGGTCAAGAGAGAACAGTAATATTGATCCAGTGTGGTTGTGTGTGCTTATACATATGGGTAAGAAGAGGGGAGATGATGAGAGAGTATAAGCTGTGAGGGAAGCCTGAAGCTTGCGGGAACTCGGCTTTAGTCGGAAATTGGTTATGTATCAAATGCTGTCCTGTAGAACCTGCACTGCTAGCAGCCACTGCTGTCACCGAAGTCTGCCAGGCCTAAAAACTATGTTCGTCTGAATACAGTTCGAAGTTCTGTCTTCTACTGTGACCATCTTACCTTGCTTCTATTGTGCAGCCGTCGGGAAAAAAATGATAAAGGCTGCACCACTGATCAGTATCATCGAAAGTACATTTTGAAGGATAACCACCTGTATGGTACTACATGTTTGTCGTCCATAAACTCGTTGTTCAGCTTGTGGACCGCGCGAGTATAATATCCCCCCCCCCCCCTTGTAAGTTAAGTTAAGTTCAGCAAGCAACTTGCATACACTTCGTCTGTGTCGAGCAGTTATAACCCTAATCTCGACACCAATTACAACTTCCAACAGCAGAGTCGAACAGTCCTCGAGAGCGAGTACACAGTGCTGCATGGGTTCTTCACTCTCACTGTTCAGACACATATTATGAGTGAATATCGGGTGCAATCCAGAAGAAACTGAGCGTAGATTACGCACTGTAGTTGAACGATGTATAAGGTTGCGAGCAGTTGGAAGATCCAGATGGCCATCGCTATACATCTAATAGAAACATGATGAGTTTGGTAACTGCAAAGCAGACCACACCGTAGAGTTCATGGGCAGCATTACGATTGAATTCCTGGATACATTAAAGGTTGAGAATAGCGGTGCGAAGTCAATCCACGATGTTCAAAAGAACAGCAGACACTCGCATGGGGAGCTTTGCTCCACTGAAGCACACTGCCACTAGCGTGGGGTGTTGAATCAGACATTGCACCGATGAGTGTCGGAGCTCGCGAGCAAATGTTCCATTAAATATCACAGCGTCCGAGACGCTTATGGTTGCAAGCAAGCAGCAAATTGAAGACATATCGCAGGTCTTGAAGGGGCCGGGTTTGGGTAATCTTGCTGAGAGACGTTGGACATCTTGTAGCCACGCAATCAATTCTTGCTTCGGTGCCCGAGAACTCTTGTATATCAAGCTCGGTCTTGAGACGTCCTCCGAAAATTCATTGTCATCATAGTCGCTGGGTTCGGTTAGGTTTTGGAGTTCAATTTGTGACTGAGTCTTGGTAAGCAGTCTGTCTTGGTGGTTTGCGGGGGGTGGGGCTTGAGATCAGATCGCCTTTAAGCACCGTATTGAAGGTGAGGTGGAGGAAGACTGTTGGATGTCAGGACGATGGGATCGGAAGAGGAGCAGAAACCTTGATCGGAATTATGATCGAACATTGATGCTGCCCAGCGTCTTGCAGAAAGGATATTAAACACTGAATTGAGGCCAGATCTTGCGGGGAACTTGCTTCCTACGAGGTCAACATGAGCATCGTCCCGGGAAGCAGCAGAAAGATTTTGGATAGCGGGATGATGATGGGGAAAGTGACGAAGCACGGCTAGGGACAAGCCTTCCTTTCGTGCGGGCGCTGAGCGTTGGATCGGTGCTTTGTCGGGGCCGTGATCAGTCCTAATGAAGATATGGTGAATTTTACTGAACCAAGAGAGCTTGAGCTCACACCGGAATTTGAGACGCGCGGCAGCGGACTGACCCATCCAGATCTCTTGCTTTGGGATAGGATATGCCGATTGTAAGTCAATTAATCCCTAGGCTACGTTTGTATCGTAATGTAGATGAATACACCTGATTTGAACCAAAAGCTCAATTGTTGCCCCGAAATTAGTACCCTAAAGTGCTGCGAAACAGTGCTTTAAAGCACTGCAAATTAGTACTTTAAGGTACTAAAAAGTGGTCAAAAGTATGGGGCATATTACTCGTATCTTAAGCAGATGCCCTGATTTTATGTGCACATGTTTATATTCTTCCTTTTCTCCCACTCCGCCCGGCAGCTGCCGTATGTCCATTCTATTTCCGATTTACCATTGTCTCAGTTGCCTCAAGGCTTTACTTCTCACGTTTAATTTTGAACATCATGAATGACTTGGGATTGGGCCTCTTCGAGGCGGGTGCTGAACCTTTAGGTAGGGGTAAACACTAAGTCAACATTCTCCAAAATACACACTATACCAGCGTTTTAGCTGGAGGTTCAACAAATTGTTTCTCAATTTGAAGAGCTTGCCACCAAGCATTACATTGGATATGCACAACGTGGAAGTACTGGTGTCACGCCAAATGTTGGCCGTTGTCGAAATGTTGAAATGTTTTTTTTGGGTCACGCGTCACACCCGGTGTCGGTTTGAATGAAATACTACAGTAGTCCAGTTTTTTCCAGAAAAAGTGGGGGAGACTTGAAAAAGACTGCTGAACTTTGCAACCCAGAGACCAGAATTGAACTTTTGTTTTAACCTACTGTCAGAACCTCTATAAGTTCAGGTCACAAACAGTTACCGGTCCAAGGCAGACACCAGGGCAGATACCAGAAGTAGCCGCAGAAAAATTGTTGAAGAACATAGACACATGTCACCAACATTAGGGTGTTTCAGACATCACTATTTGGGGCCCAACTTGGCCGCAACTTGAGCCCCAACTTCATCCCAACTTGATGAAGTTGGGGTCGAAGTTGGGGCTCAAGTTGGGATAGATGTGTGAACGCCCTGTCTCTCGAGCCCAACTCCACCGCTACCAAGTTGTCCTTGGCACCCTCCGTCCGCGTAGCCATTGTCCTGTTTTGGTGAATAATTACGTCATGCACATGGCACTTCCTTCCTCTACTTTCATCTCCTCCTTTCGCGATATCTACTACCTCCTCATTGCCGCTATTATCCGATCTCGTTTTCGTAGACATGTTATCGATGGCACTATAACTCCCGAATTGAGGCCTTCATCGGAACTGTCACGATATATTTCGCCGCGCATCCATTATGGTTCCCTTACTCTTACTCCCTCATCGCGCATAATCGAATTCGAGGTTTCCGGCCAAGATTCGGAAATGGTACAGGTGCGTGTGTGTGTTTCTTTGCAATTTGTCAGAATATGAACTCGTTCTCTACTAGACAGACAGCCTGCCCAGCACGGGGATTTTATTGGACGGATCTGACGGAGGTCCCGTGGGGTCTACTAGCGTGTCTCGGGGTGTATCAGCTGAATTTACTGACAATGATGAGGATAGTGTACCCGACCTCGTGTAGATGTACGCGGCACATGCACTTTGTAAGCCCTATTGGCCAATCCATCATCTATCCATCCCGTATCCTTCATGCCTACAGTCTCCAGTCGTCAGAACTTGATACGCACTGTTGCGCTCCAGGCAGAACAGGACACAGATGATTATTTTGAAGAAGAACAACTTAATGATTCGGACATGGACTTGGATCTCGGTCTCGATCATGATAGCGACATGAACAACTCAGACTCGGACACTTCTGGCACGTCCTCCACGTCCTCTGACTCTTCCACCTCGTCCTCCAGCTCATCCGATTCCTCTGGATCTGACTGTTCTATGACTGGAATTATCTCTGACGACGATGAAGACGATGTGTACGCTGCAAAAATGAGCGCATACGGGGAAATGATGGGGGTCATATCGCGTACCCGGGTTCTCAATCCTAACACGGTTGCAAAGGCCTCACAGCTGCACCTCGTCCTCGTCGAATTCAAGAACAACGACCCGAAGAGATTTCGACGCAATCTTCGTGTCAGCCCAGAGACCTTTGACGAGCTCGTAGAAAAGATTGAAAACCATCCAGTCTTCTCGAATAATTCATACTGCGAACAGACTCCTGTTTCAATTCAGCTTGCAATCACTCTGTTTCGATTCGGCCATGACGGGAACGCTGCTTCAGTCGAAAGCATCGCGCAATGGGCCGGCGTCAGTGCGGGTCTTGTCGTGAAGAGCACACAGCGGGTCATTGTCGCATTTCTTGCTCTTCATGACGAAGTGATATGCTGGCCCACTGAGGCTGAGAAGGAGGAAGCGAAGGCATGGGTTGCAGCTGCCTCATGCGAGGATTGGGCTGGGGGTTTCTGTATGGTCGATGGTACACTGGTCCCGCTTTTTGAGAAGCCGGGCCATCACGGTGAAGTGTACTTCGATCGCAAAAGCAATTATTCCCTCAATATACAGGTGAGTACACTTCCGTGTCGTTGCGATGTTTTTCTAATACTTGTCCAGCTCATAACGTTGCCCAATCTCCGAGTGATAGACTATGTTATCGGTCACTGCGGAAGTGCACATGACTCGACTGCCTTTAGTGACTCGCGCACTCATAAAGAGCACCGGAAATTGTTCAAGAAGGATGAGGAATGGATTTGGGCTGATTCGGCATACGGGTTGGATTGGTGGTGTCAAACCCCGTACAAAAAACCCGCGTCGCTTCAAGCTGACAACAAGACATTTAATTATCACTTGTCGAGGGTAAATACAATTTTTTTAAATGGTGCTTCAAGTGTGTGCTTACTTACGAGTCAATTACAGGTTCGCGTGAAGTCCGAACATGCAATGGGCTATGTTAAAGGTCGCTTTTGCTCACTGAAAGGCCTTCGACAGCAAATCGATGACACTGTTGATCATGGACGTGCTCTGGCATGGATCAAGGCCTGTATAATTATTCACACTCTTATAGGGCTCTTGGAGCGTGGAAGAGAGGACCCTGAATTTATGGAGGAGCTTGTGAAGGCTGGCTTAACCAATCCTGAGCCCGTGGATATGGGCCCGGAGATGGAAGCTTCCGAAACAAGGCGAAAGTCTCGTGGCCAAAAGAAGCGGGCAGAGCTGAAGAAGAACTTGTTTGACAGTGGTGTAGCACAATCTAGGCAATAGTACAGCCCTGGTTAACGGGCCTTGATTTTTCTTTTCCAATTTATCATTTGTTGTGTCGAGGCTCAAGTCATCCCTACACGTCCATTGCACAGATATTTAAAGGACTGAAGCCTGCAACTTGAATAAAGACGCTTCTCGTATTATGAGACTGGATGTACTGAATCCACGACAATTACTCTGACAAATCCGCGACAATTATCCTACTGGCAAATTATAAAATATTTAAGAAAGAGTCGACGGTCCTGAGGATAATCCAGAAGGTGGGAAAGTCCAATCATATTTACCCCCTCCTCCAGATCCCGATCCCGAGGCATAAGTTTCCTGTCCTGCCGCAGCCGTCAGCCAGCTCGTGTCCAAATCGGGACGAGTCTCAGCACCGCCACCGAAAGTGTCGCTGTCGGTAAATGAAGCGCCGAATTGGAATGAATCAGAAAGGGACGGGATGCGGCTGGCCGGAGAGTTCCCAATACCGGGAGGAAAGCCGAGGGTTGGGAGCTGGTGCAAGCCTTGCAATGTCGCAGTTTTGGGGGACCTCGCGGGGGATGTGCTGAGATTTAGGACACGAGTTCGGCGACGTGGGGATGGGGATGTCAAGGCACGCTTATTAAGGCGTTTGCTGTCGTTTTGGGCCTGCAGCAACTTGAGCTCGTATTTTGTCTTCTTGACTTGGATGCGGGCCATCTCCTCCTTGTGCTGCAGCTCCCGCTTCCGCGCTAGGCGCGTCGACTCTGCTTCACGTAACTCCTGCATCCGATCGACAGCTGTCATCGGTTTCTTGTGCTTTGGCTTCGTCACTGCCGTCGCCGACTTCGTGCTATTAGCCTTCGCGAGACCAAGATCACGGCCACCAACACTCGCTGCAGGCCTTGTCTTTGTGGGCCCGGGTTTTTTCTTCGACGGAAGGAGAGGCGATGGAGGGGGGGAGGGGGACCATGATTTCTCTCGCGCTTCGCTTTTCGGGGTGTCCTGCGAGTCATGGTGAGTAAAGTCATCAAATAATTCACTAGTCGACGACTCACATCAAGATCCTCCTCTTCCTCTTCATCGACGTCTGAGTACCGGCCATAATCTTCGCTCCCGTCATGCTCCAGCTCATCCCTCGCTCTCGACGTCGCTGAACGGCCATCATCTTCCCCCTCGTCGCCACTAGCCCCTGATGACGTTTGGAAGAGGTTTGAGGCCTCGGCAGCGTGATCGGTGCCCGGCTCTGAAGATTGGATGCCAACGGGATTGTAATTTGGGAGTTCTCGCCAGAACGAATGAAGTTCGTCCCACCACGGCCAGTCCTCGCGTATTTTCCCTAATGCAGGCTTTAGTAATTGCAATTCTGTGAGTGCGGCGGCGTGCTCACCAATCAGTCCCTCAATCTCACTCCCCACCTTGATGTGTGCTGGATTCAATCCAGCTCCGGTCGCGCCAAGCTTCTTCACGAGGTCCTTGTACTCGTTCTTAAGCCTGGACATATTCTGGTCAGCCCGGGGTCATAGTGTACCAAAATTACTTACCGACGAAGACGTGTCTCCGTGGCAGTGGTATATTTCCCTGGATTATTGGCATAACGAGCCTGCTCTTTTGGATCCTCCTGGAAGATGTTCTTTGCGAGGAGAGCATATTGCTGTGGTTTCCCATCCTTGCCGACGAGTTTTTTTCGTCCCTCCTGCTTGGCCTCAGCCGTGGAATCGGAGAAGAGCTTGCGGCGGAAGTCAGGGTTTTCAGAGAGGTAAGCGATGAGGTTCTCGGTCCAGTGCGGATTCTGGACCCAGTTGACGATCTGCCGTTTGCTAGACGTGACTTCGACGTCCGAAGAAGCATCGTCCTCGTCGCCGCGGCTTTTGCGTTTAGAGGGCTTAGGAGGAGGGCTTGACGAGGGAGAACCGGCATCCTTAGTCTTCCGTTTGGTCTGGGTTTTGGGTTTGGAGTCTGTGCTCCTCGCCATGACTGTACTGTTGCTGTACTGAGCGTCTCGCAGAGAAAATTCGATTAGATTACATAATGGCACTGCTACGGCGATAGGCCCGAGTGGCCGACATTAAGCGAAGTTGGGAACGAAATAGTTCGGGACCCAAGTTGGATGTCAAGTCGTGGGGTTAGGCACGATTTGACATCCAACTTGGGTCCCGAACTATTTCGGGTCCCAACTTGAGATCAAGTTGGGATCGAAGTTGGGACCCAAGTTGGGCCCCAAATAGTGATGTCTGAAACACCCTATTGCATGAAGCATCAGGAGCCCAGAGGCTTAGCATTGTGTATGGAGCTCAGAATCAATCACTCATTCCAGATAAACACGGTGGGATCAAGTTGTGCGGCATGGCTGTTGATCCCAGTGGATACAGATCACAGTAACCAGAGGACATGGAGGAGAGAGCAATATAGCTTGCGAGGTACTGTTCGACCACAAGTTAAAGTTCGATTTTCACCCGAGAAGGCCGAGGAATATTATTTCGATAATGTGCACATCACGAATCTTCCAGTGGTGTGACCTGTGACTCAACTTGTAGTATGTGGTTGAAGGACCGGTGAATACCCCTTTGGAGGTCGAATCTCAAAATCGGGCCCCAAAGTGAGTTTTGTCCGAATTATTTTATTTTTCCCGCGGTTTTTGAGGCAGCCAAAATGCTTAGTTCGAAAAGGCGGTTATTTCCGGTCTTTTTTGGGTCGAAATTTTCCGAAAATCTTGTCCGAACTCGTGATTCGACCTATAAAAGGATATTCACCGGTCCTGTGGTTGAACTGGTAATTACAATGCACAGGTATGTTGCTGGACCAGAAGCAGAGTCGAGCAAGGAATGTGGGCTGAGCTCGAAGTACTGTACCAAATGTTCAGGCGACGGGTGACACCCCAAATTTCCAAGGTCTTTAAAAAACGCCTTAGTTCGAGAGAAATTTTCTCGGCCATCTCGGCGAGCAAAAAATCCGAAATCCGTGAACATTTGGTCGAAATAGTACAGTATCTACTCGGACTCGAGGTTGTGATCGGTAAGCTTGATTGACTAATTGACGGATACTGTTCCGAACATAAGGCAGAATGACTAATCACAGAAAATCGAACTTGGAGATTCTCTTTGGTTCCATGGGATGAAAGAGGTGTTTGACGAGCCAAACACGGTCTATGCAAGGAGGAGCGCCCACGTGCCGTGACAGCACTTTGTCACGCGATCGCGCGCTAATAGCTCTTTGTCTCTCTTCCTCCACACTCACCTCACAGCATGCTCGCAGGTGCATAGCACATCTCTCTTCCTCCACACTCACCTCACAGCATGCTCGCAGTTCCTGCAGCTGCTTTTTCTTTCACACCCACCCACCATCCCTTCATCTTGTTTCCTCTCCATTCCTCTCTCTTTTATTTATTTTTTGTTCTCGTCCTTACTGTACAAGTCCTCGTGTAGTGTTTGGTCCGTGTCTGCTGCCACAGGAAGTCGCGCAGTCGTCTGCCGCTTCTCTTGCTCAGCATGGTCCTCGCTTTAGGCCGCAAATAAATTTGCTCACCAGACGACTACGAGACATAGAATAGGCTTGCACTAGGGGATTCAGGTGGGTAAGAAGTTGAAAAAAATATCCTGGCATTTTGATTTATTTCTACGTCTTACCCGACTTTATTTCGATCTATTTCGCGATGACCAATGTTGCATGACTAAATCTTTGTTTGTACATGTAGCAAAAGCTACCGAAATCCAAGTTCCCCCGGGTAGCCAAACCTAATAAGTTAGTAATAAAGGTTCAGCAATTAACTTCAACCTTCCCTTTTTCGCGCTTTTGTGCGGCTCCATCCGCGTGCTCAAGCCCCACTCAAAAGGAAAGATGGCCGTTCAATGATAATCATCAGGCTTGCGTTCCTTCCCCCATCACCATCCTACTGTCCGCCGCTTTCCCATCCTCTGCCTGGTGTTCCACCATGGGCCTGCCTCAATAAGACCTCTCTGCAAGACCTGGCCAGCCTCTTGCCTCGGAACAGTTCTGGGCCACTCATCAAGCCTCAAGTCGCAATGGAGCCAGGCCTTCGTGTAGCGCAAAATCTCTCAATCTTGCGACGCAAGAACTCTTCATGACAACTGCAAGAGCCTGGGTTAGTTGAACACTCAATCACTCAAAATCTGCCGACTATATGATCAAGTTCTTGCGCAAGAGTTCTCGAGTTGTCAGTGCGCTGCAATATTCCTCAAGCGTCCTCAAGATCACCTTGGGTAACGACTTGAATTATGTCTGATACTGAGCGCTGCCTCACTCGACTTCGATCGTGTCCATCGTGCTCCCCATCATCCTCACTCTCTGCAGTCTTCACATTCCGCGATCTAAGTCGAATCTCGCTGATACTTTTTGAAGATGACAGTTTCGAGCATTGTATTCCACGGTGTGGGATATACGATCTCTCCATCGGCCCTTACGGGGGCGGAGGGCTCGCCTAATTTCGGGTATGGCTTGAATGTTCCATTATTTATTGGCATTCCTAACCCATCGCTCTCGCTGCCACTTCAGCAACCCAGGATTTCCGCACCTCCCCCACGTTGTGTTTTCGAGATGGCTGCAACTGTCCAAGGCGTTGCATGGACCTTCCGTTACAATGTACGTCACTTACCTCGGCATCGATACAGGCCACTTACTTTCTGAATCCAAGCACTGAATTCAGATGCTGGCCGAATCACGCAGTCAGGGTCTTTCTCATTACCACGTCAGTTGTCCCCAATTCATACCTTTGCACTGATGATGAGTTTGCCGACAGGATAATCATCCACTGTCACCATGGTACTCCATGGCTGGCAGGTCGCAGCCAGTGGCCACCTCTGAGTCCCACACGTCCAGGGTATGTAGCTCTTCCAGCTCGAGAGCCAGATGGCTTATGCTTGATTATAAGGTATCCGTAATCTAATAAATCCATTGATTGTTGGCTGGTACCAGCATTAATTTTGTTCATCGGCTTAGCGAGAATGATTATTTTTGTCACAAAGCGAATCGATGTATTTGGGCGTCATTCCCTCATCTTTCTTGTACTGTAGAATAATTCAGGGCCACTTCGTTAACGGAAGCACACCTCGGGATCACCCAGAGAAAAGCACTCATATTTGGCAAAAAGAAGTGACGCAACTTGCTCCTAACTACTTTAAACGCGCGAACGCGCTGGTCAAAAAAAATACACCGAGAAAAAGACTCAACTTGGCCTTCAACAATTGTGTTTAGGATGGTGCGGGTTGCACTGAACTGATGCAGAACACGGCTCTGCTGCCGGCTGTTGTGCATTCAGCAGAGAACCAACGATGAACTGGGCCTCCTGTGAGATCCAGTGAGCCTCCTGGGATTTGGGAAGAGACTGCGGGCATTGTCGTGGTTCATAATAAGTGTAAGGAGCACAGCTCATTCGATATGGACCCATCAGTTCGGACTTGCTGGCGTTAATAGCTTTTGCTCGGATTAGAAAATAGCCCATGATAAAATGAGCCTCATGTGAGATGGGCGCTGTAGTCGAGGTTGCCATTCCGCTCAATATAAAGTCTTATTGACTATCATAAAACTTGTGGAGTCTGACTGCGGGAGACTACTATTCCGCGCCTCCCGGACTGGCAGGGGTACTGATGGTGATATTAGAAGCAGTGGGGTCACCGATTTTGCTGAGATCAGCCCGAATTATATTGAGTGCCTATCGCTAGCCAAAGATTTTGAGCAGTGTTCCAACTAAACATATATGAAGATACATCCGCCAGGTGAGTATTCACAAGCATCGGCCAATATATAATTTAAAAATGTACTGAGACGGGCACGTTACTGACTGACTGTAGGCGCTCATGTGGTCGTGTCCTGTAACTCGAAGTAAGGTGTCTCTTTCTCCGTACTATGCAAGTTGGCCTTCTTTGGAGTAGATTGAACATGTGCCTTTTTCTGTGCAGGGAATGTTGCCAAGGTACGTGCTTTCGTCTCCAAATTTCGGCTTCATTGGAGGTTGTGAGTTTCAACAGACAGGTGGTTCAAACTGTGGGTTTCTTCCATGATTTGGTCCAAGTTGCACATTTTTCAGGCAATATAGCAAGGTTATGCTATATTTTACAGTATATATGCCATACCCCAGCCACATGTCAAAGAGTTGAAAAATCGGTCATTCGATTTCATTTCGGCGGAAATGGCCTCAGATTGCCGAGGCTTTCTCTGCTCGGCAGGGTCGGTTTTAATCGGTCTCCCGACCGATTTGCCATCAGCCTCGGAACGGCGGGGTTGCCAGGACGCGAGCTAAGCGACATTACAAGATCAAAACTACGTGAGCAAAAATGTGATTTTGCTGATGCGGTGAGGTCGGCGTTCGTTTTATCAAGAAGCCGGCGGGGATGCGGCAATCCGTTCTGGGAGCTGAAAGTGCCGAGGGTGGATGCTTCAAGTTCAACAACGGCATTTGGGACGGTTCCGCATATGATATGTCGGAAAATCGAAAATTAGCTGACCAGAAAATATCTGGCCACATATGGCCTGATAAGCCGATCAGGCTCTTGCGGGGTTGATCAGCTTCAAAAAACATCAATAAAGGATTGTCAGGCCTGATCAGCCTGATCCACTGATCAGGCCTGGCCGAGGCTGACCACGGCTGACAGGGCCTGATCAAAGAGAGGGGTCCAAACAGAAAAAAAATTCTTACTTTTTTCCCAATGTTCGTTACTAACATTACTTTACTTGACTGACTTCCAACTGACTTCATTACAAGGATTGGCTGAGAATTAATTACTGTAACTAGTCGTACTTGAACCCTCGACCTTCGGGAATGTCTTAGAAAACGAGTGACTACAGCAAAACCACTGCACTAAAGTAACAATACAGAACATGAAGAAAGTATGTTATACATACCTTCCTTTTTCAGCCTGATCAGACCTGATGGACCCTTATCGTCGGTTATAAACCATTATCGGCTTGGCCGTTGCACAGTTAAGGTTTAGAAAGAAATAGGATGAGAGACTAGAGGCAGCAAACAGTCAAACATATATTGAAGTCTGAACAAGGACACGGAGTTTTTTATGGAGCATCTCTCCAAAAGACATGATTAGCACCAGTGTCTGGGCTTTTAACAAGCCTACTCACATCCTCAAACATGAGATATGTTTCTACGAGCCGATGCGTAGTTATATTTTATGAAAATATGAGCGAACTTGACCAGGACTGACACAGCCTGATACTGCCTGATAGGCTGCGCCCTGGAAGCCGATAGGCCCTGATACCTGGGTCAGGCCTGATCAGCTATTTTGGGATTTTCCGACATACGGATCTTTGACTCATTGGTGTCCTGGATGCTCGACAAATCGTTTGGGCTCTACCACCGCCAGACCCGCGACCAAGATGCGTGTCCCCTTAGTGTTTCTACTCGCTATCTTGGGCCGTGCTACAGGAGCCAATCAGATTCCCTTCCGCGGTGGGCCTATCCACGCGCCCAGCGACGAGTTATGGAAGGACCGCACTATGGAGCTTGCGCAGTATGACTTTCAACCTAACTTAGGTTGGAAAACCACATTCAACCTATACTCGGCTGACTATAGGTTGAATTAATTTAACCTATATAATAGGATGAATGTTAACCTTCGACTTTCAGCCTAACATTGGTGGATATTCATGCGGGCTCCCCTCTAACCTTCTGTGGCTGAAAATCAACCTAAGTCGAACTCATCCTAGATTTTAGAATAAACCACAAGAGGCATTCATTGAGGCTCAAAATACCACCAGTACTGAGACGTCGAGATCTAGAGTGGGTGAGATTCATAGATCCACAACTGCGCATGCGCAGTGCATTGAAAAAGTGCGAAGTCAATTCAGACTCCGACATCACGTGTGATATGGCGTGATGTTTGGGCGCCTTTCTTCCTTTCCCCCGGGGCCCCCATGTCTCCTTCGTCGTTGCACTCTACATTCAAGTTTGCCCCAGCTTGTTCCCGTGTCTTCTCCCTAACCACCTGAACCCACCCAGAACTGCTGGGCTTCAACCTTGCCTCAAATCCCTCACTGTCTCACGGCTTGTGCTTCGGACGCCGACGAGCACCTCCCTCAGATATTCAAGACTTCAAGGCTCTTCAACATGCCCAATCCCATCAAGTGCCTCACAGCTGCAACTGTCAAGATTTACTGTACCTCAAAGCCTTGAACCTCAAGCAACCAAGCCGCCTCAATAATATTTCACTCCAGGAGCTCTCTCGCGAAGTCAATGCCGGATCAAGACCACCCAGACCATGTAAACACCGCCTGGAAACAGACAAGCGATGAAGCGATGCGGGCCCGGGAGCGAAGCGGAGAATACATGAGGAAGGGTTTTACTCGAGGTGAGCCGCTTTTGTAGTCCATGGCCATTAGATCACTGAGGTATCCCTAGCTGCATTTGCTTGTTCTTTGCCCATCTCCCTCTCGCCTGCCGTCGGCGACAGCGGCACCACCTCCCCCTCGTCGTCTTCGAGAACGCAACTGCAGCCATGCCTTCGCAACGAACAGAAGCATGCGCCGGCAGCTCGTCAGGCTTCTCCGTGTTGGCGCGTCGTGCGGGATGCGATACGGGCACCTGAGTGGCTGGCAGAGCGGCGTCGGCTTATGCACGAGCCGCGGGGGAAAAAGAGAGGTGCGTAGTCAAACCAGTGGTGCACCTTGCGCCCATATCGCCGATACACGTAGCCTATCATACCTAATATACATGCTTGTTGAGCCTCGGCCCCATTCTGAATAGCCTAAGCTTGTGTGAAAGACTACCAACTTTGGGATGAGAAACAACCATTAATTGGATGCCCGTAGGTTACAGAAAGTATACTGAGATAGGTTGGAAAATCACCGGAATCGTGGACGGGGAGGTAGGTTAAAAATGACGGTTTTTGGATGCCATTCAGCCTAAATTGTGCAACCTATTACAAGTTACATTTTCAACCTACGGCTGTTGAAGTCCAGCCTAAATATTGGTGCATTGTAACCTATCCTAGGTTAAAGATTAGGTTGAAAGTCAGCCTATTTGGTCGCCCCAGAGACCTGAATGGACCACCGGACACCAACTCGACGGCACATCTCATTTTCGACACCGTGAACTCACCCTTGCAACATTGGCCAAATACGCGGTACAGAAATGGCAAGTCGCTTTGAACTACGCTGGTCGGAAAGGATTTTCACCATTCTTGTCAAGGCCACAATATCATCCCAGGCACCGTTGCTATTGGCACCCTGCTGTACCACGGTAGTGTGACGAGCGAACTGCCCACTCAGCCGGAATGGACCGCTACTGATCCTGAGCACTCGTTCCCCTTCTGTGCCGGGCCACCAGACAATGAGTCGAGCCCTGGGTGCTGGCACTTGACCATGGTCGTCACGCAGCCGTTGAAGGTTCTATATTTCGATGGCTCCAGTGCCGCGACAATCAGAGGCGAAGGGAGTACGGATGCGGAAGATCTGTTGATATGGGGAAAGGTTGACCCTCATCGCTGGGCAGATGAGCGCGAGAGGATTAACGATATCTGTGCATGGGGAAAGGAGTTTGAGATCGGTGGTTATGTGCGGTCCGTGCTCAATTTCTCCAATAGTTTATAATTATCTCACTGATATCAGGATGGAGGTGGACTTGTACGTGTCCATTACGCTCTTCTCACAACATAACCGCTCAACTGCACAGCGAGATAATGCTCTGTAACTTTTCTCAGAGTGTCGACCTTGTTTCCGCAGATTATCTGGCCGCATGGTGGCTCGAGCCCTACGATCTCTGGAACCCCAACGCCCACTCCACGCCACAATCACGATCTAGGCACATTCTCTCTCCTCCGAAGGATATACCTAACGCGACCAAGATACTAGCCTTTGAACTTGTCCGTGCCGGGTCGTGGCATAATCACTACCCAGGTGAACCACGCGTAACGCTGGATCTGACGCGCTTTGTCTCATTCTATGATATCGCCCTCGTGCCGTCACTCATTGCTCGCCGTGAAGGCAAGGAACGCTGGGAGCACCGCGCGCAGGGAATTTCTCCCGCGGATTTGGAGGCGGTGAGGACGCGCTTGAAGAACGCTCTCGCTCCTTCTACCAAAACGGGAAGCGGCGTTGACTGGCAGTCATTGTACCGAGTCATCTTGGACCGATACGCGGATCGTCTTGAGTTGCTGGTATATCTCCTGAACACGACCACCCCGTTGAACCTTCACGACCGTGCTCGGCTGGCCCAGATCCAGCTACGCGTTATGCTGACACCAAATATTCTACACTCCGCCCGCCCCGTTCCCCGTACACCTCCGGCGTTTATGGATTCAGACGCAGAAACGAACGACGACGCGTGGGCGTTTTCCGTCTGGCGAGGCTGCGCGACTAAACACACGGCACACATTCACGGGAGTGCAGCGCTGAAGTCGCGCCTGACTCCGTCTGAAAGCCTGCTCCTGGACGCCCTTGACGATACAAACCGCGAAATATGCCGCGTCGTAGTGCGCATGTGGGTCGCGGGTGTGTATGCAGCCCTCGACCCGCTTATCCCGCTCCAGGAAGACAGCATGGGTTCCGAGGTTGCGCATGTCATTAGCGGATGGCGCGAAGACGCACAAGCACTGATGGCATGGCTTGACTGGAGCGTGTGGGTAAAATGTCGACCGGCCTGTGGATTCGAGGTACGTTGGATGAACCATTCCGGATGCCAAGACTAATCATAACTTAAACAGTAAATGTGTTACCTCCCGACATGGCCGTTCTTCTTTTGGGGCCGGGTCGACGAGACAGATCAAAGCTGGAAGCGGCCACAACCTCGTTGTATTCGCCAGTTTGAACCTTACTCTATGATGTAGTCCCAGTGGGGCAGGCATATAAACTTTACCTACGCAATCAATGCTCTTGCGAACAGCATTTAACCCGCGCAAAGTCTTAAACTCATCTTTCAGCCTCAAGCTCGATTTTTATTCTAAGATACAAAGTCAACTGCATGATATACGGCACAGAGTGAGCCTCCTTAGCTTAACAGATAGCAATTTAGCTCGCATTCGGGAGCTCGACTCTCCGCGTTCGAAGAAAAGAATGTTGTTTTGGCTTTTGGACTTTCTTTCCGACCAGTACCCGCTTGTTCCTCAACGGGACCTTTGTACCTGAGGACATTGCGCGCATTGTCAAACTCCGACTTTGCGTGATTGCGCGAAACGCCGAATTCGGGCAATGCTTCAATTCATTGCGGGATTTGGCTGAAATGGTGCGGAATTGCAATTTTGGATTATATGTTGCGCGCTGGAATAAATGTGCATTTGGACACTCATACCGGGGCACCAAGCCTCATTATAAACTGTCGTCCAGGAAAATGGAAACTTCTGGCTGTCTCAAAAAACCTGTCGGTTTGCCTCTGAAACAATCTCTTCTCGTCGGATTTTTTCAGATCAAACTACAACCCACCATGGTACTGGCTCTTATTGCCCCAAAGCTCATCCCAAATGTACCATTATCCAATGAAGATACAATCATTGTTACTGCACCATCAAATAAATGCCTCTGAGTACTCACATAAATTCGGTTGGCTACATGTTTCCGACCTTACCTATTCCCGGGAAAACTCCGAGAATCCTGCAATCGTGGAGGCATTCCAAGAAGTGCGAATGAATGCCAAGCTGGGTTGGGTTCAAAACAGACATCACAATAAGTTTTGCTCGAGGTTCACTTAACGGCCGTAGACAATACAGGAGACAATGATATGTCAGTCGATCCTAGCAGTGCCAAAGACGGGATATAGACGAGAACGCCAACAAAAAGCCTGCAATACCGAAATACTGGGTACCCGCCCTCGAATCTATGCTTCCGGCCGAACTCGCACCCCAGCCTCATTAGGAGACACGTCACTTTCCTTGAGCTCGGCATATAACTATAATTGCGACCGAGTTTACGGAGCGCTGAATATATTATTAAACTGAAGAACGCACCTAACTCTTTGCACGAGTCGCTGCTCTTGCCCCTTCGCTTGGGAGATGGCGGTATCCGAGAGCAGCAAATGATACTCCGGATAAAGGAAACCATCGGGCTTCAGCCAGAGGGCGACACGTACCAAGCAGGTGCGGTCATTGGGGACTGAGCGTTCTGCGCACGCGTCAAGCATTGGATGAAAAGGCGAATTTTCCAATGAGCTCTCAAGAGAACGGGCCCATATCTCCTAGGATTGGACGACGAGGTTCGGTTCGGCGATGTCGGATATGTCTTGCCTCCTCGGATGCAGATGCTCGTGATACTTTCTGGATACGATGACATCCACGCGGTAGAGAACAGCGCAGAGGGCGCTCGGTTGCGGAGGTTGAGAGCTGTTGATGACCGGGTGTACGTAGCGCTCTCCAATCCGACATCGTGGAGTGAAGAAGAGTTGTCACAAGGAGCGATGACATCCGGTCGGGGGATTCGGTGTGGGACCGGGCCCGCAGAGACACCCAAGCATGGCTTGCACAATTTGACCGATCTGGATGAGGAAGTTCCGAAGGGAATAAATAGCTCTAAGCTCTATCTGTGTACCATCATAACTTGAAGTGTCCGCTTATCTTTGTTGAATGAATGGTTCTCATGCGACTATCGTGGTGGCATGCGAGATGGCGGTGCCAATATCGGCGGGCGGCGAGTGAATAGAATAATCTTTCCGACCCAAGTTCATGTTACAAGCTCGTTCTGGCTCGTGATTGAAGGATTACAAAATGAGCCGAGGTTACGACCGTTCAAGTTGTGATGCCTTCTCGACCAATGTTTTTCTTGGAGCCGTTGAGCCCAAGTTGAGCCAGTTCACCGCGTCGTATCCAAAAGAAATCTTGAATGCGAGGGAACGGTGTCAGTCCGGGCCATCAATGAGGTGGTATGGATCACGGCCCGACGTTTACGTGAGTGCACCGCCACGTCTTCCACATCGCTCCAACCGCCAATGTTGCTCGCTGCGTTGGCTCGTCATCCAGATGAGCACGCTGACAGGCCCGACCTCTTCCCCGCTCGGATCCGACTAGATCATCTCCGCGTCCCGTCAACTCTCTTTGACCTTGTGCAATTCCCCGTCTCTCGGAGTCTCTCCCGCTAAATAGTAACTACATCCACGGCCGATGACTCCATGATGTAATACCGCGGCGTTGGAACCACCCAGGCGCAGAGATATGTCTACGCCCATCGCTCGAAGTAAGTCTACTTGCATTCCTTGTCTGCCCTGTGCAGTGCGTAAATATTTTTTGTCTCTACCACGACAATCTCCCTAATCGTTCTTCTCAAGATTTATGTCTAATCACTCGCCTCAATGTGTGAACCACCCTCTAAATTACACGGGTGCGTTTGTTCCTCCCCTCGTACGATAAAACATCTGACTTTGAGTAGTGCAGTCTGCATCGAATTTATTCACCGCGCTTTGCACGATTCATTGCTGCCGTGTTAACTTCCGTCTATACCTCGCGGATGCAGCTCCCCATGTGCGAAAGCACACAGGACCCAATGCCGCCGTCGTCAATATTGCAAATAGACCCTCTTTCCTCACATCATCCAGCACCTCATGATACGCAGAAGCCGAGGCACTCTCCGCCGTCGCCCATTCGATCACCTTCGCCAGCGCACGCCCACGACGAGCGCCTCCACCCCGCACACCCACCTGCGCATCGGCGACGGCACCACCTGTGTCCCTCAGCAACGCCGCCGACGCGATGCCCGCTCCTACCATCGCGCTCATCGGCCGCACCGCCGCATAATCGACGCGCAGATCCAGGACGACAAGCGCCTCGCTTGCCCCACCCGGCACGCCTCCCATTCAAGCGCGGGGTCTTGCAGCCACATCATCGCCCACGACGGGCAGAGAACTCAGCACCGCTCCTGGCGGCGTGCGCATGATCAGCCCGGAAACTCGCAGGAGACGCCCGCAGGCTGCGCGGATGTCGTGGAAGCTTTTGGATTGCAGGAGATTCAGACGCGCGCTGGCGTATCTTCGTCCTCACAGCGGGGGGGAGACTCGTAGCGACTCCGTTATCAGTGGGAAGCATAGGCTGCTGGTCGCGCGGCGATAGTGGTACGTTCCCTTCCCTCCCCTCATCTTCTCGCGCTTATCCATCCTTAGCTTCTCCTCATAGTCCATACTCTTCGAGTGCACAATCCCTCTCCCCGCTCTCGTTCTCCGCTACACCGCCCGCCGCCACCTGGTTCTTGCTCTTCGTCCCCGCCACCTCGACATCCAAGCCATAGATGCGGGGGACGACCTGCGAGTGGATGCGTCATCGGTGCCGGCACTGGTGGCGGACGAGCCGGCAGGTGCTCGTCTGCAACATACGACAGCTCGGTACCCCGCCCAACGCACGCACGCACCGTCGGGCGCTCCCTCCTCGTCCACGCTGCAGCAGGCCCCCCTCCCCTCGATGCGTCCCTACACCCCGTCCACCCGTCGTTGCAGACACCCTCGACGTCCTCATTTCTGTTGTGCCGGTCCTCACCTCTTCCTCCTCGCCCCTCTGCTCTGCATCCCCACGGGTCTTTCTGAGGGACCGGGAACGGCAGCGTACGTCGGATTCCCAAACTCCACGTATGCGCGCTGCTCATCGCGGGGGATGTCGGCGTCTGTAGTCACGGCATACAGCCCGCCGCCTCCTCGCCTCTTGCTCTCCCGCCTCCACATGTGCCCACGGGAGACGTAGGGGCAGAGAGAATGGAGACGCTCCGCCTCCTCGCCTCCTGGCCCATGCCGTCTTTCGAGGTCTACCTGCGCGCACGCGAGACTACGGGGAAGAAGGAATGGAAATACGCGCCACAAATATCCCCCAAACGCGCTACTCCTTCCCATTGTCTTCATTCACGACACCCCCTCCTCGTGAGCAGGACGCAGAGGGGCAAGGATGGGTGTACACGCAGTGGATCCCCCCCTCGTGCTGCGCCGCTCCCTCGGGTGTATTGTCTTCACTGACGACATCCCTGGGAAGGAGTGGATGTGTATGCCGGGCAGCGGGCGCCATATCCCGCCTCGGATACCCCGCCTCGTGTACGCATGCTGCTCAGCGACGCACTCCCTCCGCCTCGTCCTTACAGAGGCCGACGTGCGCCTCGCGTCCTCGCCCCTGCGCCCCCGCTGCGCTCTCTTTTGTACCCGAGGTCCATACGGGCGGTACATGTACGCGCAATAGATACCCCGCCCAGCGCATGCCGCTGCTCCTCCTCGTCGCCCCTGCGCGTTGTCCTTCGCTCGAGGTCCGCATGAGCGGGAGATTCTGGGAGGCTATGCGCAGCGTCATGAACGCGCGATGAATTCCCCACTGCACGCCACTCTGCCCATCGTCACGGAAGACACGCGCTTCTGCAGCCATGTCCCCCGTCTATGCATGCCCTTCGTACCAGCCGGTCCCAAACACACGGGAGGCGGAGGGGTGGGGAAATGGAAAGCACCCGCCCAGCGCTCTCCTCGGTGTGTTGCCTATTCCCTCTCAAGTCTTGTAGACTGACAAACTGTCCTAGATTGACACGCGTGTTTTCTTCCCATTCGGTCGATGGTCGGTGGCGCATATTGTACAGCGACGAAGGGTGAGCGGGTAGAAAGATTTGGTATGTCTTATCTTGGTCTTATCCTTTTCTTGACTACGGGTGTCAATACTGACGCTGTACATTCAGGATCCTTTCCCGGCCTATATTCACTTTACCCCATCGGGATTTCATGCGCTATACGCGGTGCCTTCAAAATGATTCTCGGATTTGCGCATTTTTGACGGATAGGAATGTTTGGCAGTGTTATTATCAGACGCCAACGCCGTGCGTAACTTGGGTGAATTTCGTGGCTCTTGCGCTTTCGCCGGTGCCTTTCCGGTCCTGCGCATTGTGCGATCTCATTCCTTATCGCCGGTTCTTTAATTATCCCACCTCCCGCCAGTTCCTCTCACTTTTTTTTGAATACTTACTCCCTTTCCCCTCTGACTCGGAGCTTCCGACCACGGCCTTCGTGTTGGTACATTCAGCTTGGATGTAATGTTCCTCTCCTGTGTCAATGGATTATTGCTTCATTTCATTCTGCTTTGCTCTTGGTATATTTCCTTCGAGGTTGTCAACTAATCACAATTCTCGCGAAAATAATGTTTAACCGCCGAAAAGAATTCAATGAAGGTCAGTTCACAACGGGCAGCTATTTTGGTGATTTCGCAGCCAATGAAGCAGAAACGATTTCAAATTCTGCTCCACTGAAGTTCAATTGAAGCTTTAAGATGCGCTTGCGGCAGTCAGTTGTCTCAAAGCGACAATTTCCCTTGCCTTACCCTCAGATTATTGACGTTGAATGCGCGCTCAGCAAGACTTGTTTTCTTGTTGCAGGGAAACCGGAAATTTACCGAGGATCAACTTCAAACAACGTATTACTTGGAGAATGGCGGCCTAATACTGTACAAATTTACAGGCGGGCATCCCACCGTAACAGCCTCCATACACTGCCAAAAAGTCACACCGATTCTGCCGCCCGGTGGCCTGCGTCAAACCATCGATTCAGATTACGACGCGGTTGTCAACGTCCTCCTTGAGAGTTAGGTAGGCCCCTAACCCTTATCTCATGTATGGCAAACAAAGTTGACTGCACTGACCAGATGATTCCTTTTCAACCAGGGGAAACCCTAGAGATTGCGCTAAATCGTAGGTGCAGGGGTCAAAGCCTTTGGCCCGCGAGAACTCGCGGATCGCACTGTAGTTATATTCCCTCCAACAGTTTGCGGTGCGGATGAAATATGAACGTAGTCTGGGAATGCCGATCGAGTCGCATTCTTCGCAAGACAAATGTATGTTTCCTGCCGGATCACAAGACCAGTAGAAGTAATCCGGTTGCGGAGGATCGACGCGGACCCGCAATTTTCCATACTTGATGGTGATGGGTGGTACGAAGAGATACAGTTCTCGAGCAATGCCTGCTGAATGCAGTAAATGTTCAACTCAGGATCACTGCGAATAGCTAATCTCCTAGTTAAAATGTTCGAATAATTTCTCCGGTGGAGTTGCATCGTCGAGATTCTCTTCAAGTGATCTGGCGCTACCTGCTGTCTCACCGGGGAATCCCAAAATGATAGCATCCTTTCAATTTTGTCAACTTCACATTTCAAGTCGAACCCTGGCATAGTTAGACAGAGGCCTATAGGCTCCCGTTTGACGCAAATTGTGGCTTCGAGCGCCTGAACGATGTCGGTTCAAAGGCACGGATTAGCGGTGAGGAATTTTTGAATTTTACATCACGGTTGTCGCCAGTACTCCAACGATGATATTTGGAACCGTCCTTTCACTGGATGTGAGACTCGATACACCTTTTGGATGTTGCTCACATTGAACGGCTGAAACTTGAATCATGATCAACGACCAGAGTGAGATCATAGCGGTGGAAGATGTGGAGAGTTCAAGACTTACGAGCATCGCTTCGACACACGACCAGACGAGGTCGGAATGTGGGCGGTGAAACTGGCGGTAGATGGGCAAAGGTATCAGCTCTGGTCGGTCGGTCAAAAGTGCAGTGGAATCAGTGTTTCAAATTCCATGATGGAAGATCAGAGCGCGGAAGGTAGGCGCCGTCGAGATGCCAAACAACTGCCAGACATGGGGATGTCTTCGACGGTCATCAGAACCGAGGACAAGAACACACAGAAAATATGGCTCACCTCAACCGTGAATACAAGTCCAGGTCTTTTTGCCAGCTCTTGCGTGAGAGTCAGCCAGGCATCCGGAATGCGTGGACACGGAACTCACCTCCGGTTCATTTTCGTATTTGGCGGCGGTCATTGTGGTGTGTTCTCCCGATATCCGAGCGACGAAAATATTGATCTTGTGTATTTTATTTGTTATAGCCGTTTGATAGAGAAGGTTAATGTCGCCCAACGCGACGTCGCGGAATTGTGGGTTTCTTGGGAGCTGAAGGCCCGCGACGCTGCTCTGAATTCCAATACCATTGAGATTAGTGTTGATGGTTGTCACAAACTAATTGAGAACTCATATGTTAGGCCAGTGAAAAGCTAAAAAGCGACGGGAAATCATACCAGAAAATTAGAACGCAACTCATGAAGACGCACCCTATAGCGGTTTATTTCGTCTGCAATCCTCAAGGCATACATAATTTCCTGGAATCTGCCAAGGAATCCGGATCGCATCTGCAGCAGCCCTTCCAAACCGCTCTGGAGAAATCGGAGAAACCTGAAGCAAATTTGAATGAGAAAAGTACCGTGAGGCATTGCACGGACGAAATAAAAATTTCCAGAAGCCCAGTGAATCGCACGGCGGAGGTTTGTCCATAGATCTTGATCTCTTCCTCGAGGATAAACACAATTTCGACTGTACTTGCACAGAGCTCCCTCAAATCTCCCCGATTTCTCTTGATTTTCTGGAGGTGCCAGTCAGCCATAACAAGCAGCAATACTTGGTGACAGACATCGACTGTCTCCAGGAAAACCACCACCGCATCGAAGGCGCCTCTAACACAGGGTAATGGGATCAATTCTGCCCCTGTGGCGGCCACCTTGGCAGTGAGGATTATCTCAGCAAGCCAATTCTTTCTCCCGGAATCGCCGATATACAGTTGGATTGCTCATGTGGAATAATATCATATGGAATAACCGTCATATGGAATCACTTTTAAGCATATCCCATGTTGGGATAGGGGAATGTTCCACCCACCATCATCTGGAATACGGAATAGCCCTAGAGCCTTGGTTTAGGCTGATATTCCATTGTGGGGGTGGCCAAAATGGTAATTTTGAGCCAAACTTGCCATTTTGGGGAATCTCTTGCATGGTGAAATTGCTGTTTCAACCATTATATAGTCCCATTGTGCCCAAAAAATTGATTTATTGCCATCTTTTCTCATCATGATGCCTATTAAAACCACTAAAGGGATGCATATGCATGAATTCTGTGCTGACAGGTTGCAGGAAGTTGAGAACATGAGAATTATCATCATTTTTCTTCAACTAGACAGAGGTGCTAGAGGTTTCAAAACAAACAGATTTCTTTATTGATTTTGTCTGCTGTGGAATAACCATCATATGGAATAGCCTCGGGCCCTGTCCCGATGGTATTCCATATGAGCAGTTCTACTGTATTGAGGCCCACCAGAAGATGTATACAGAGCCAGAGATTCTTGCGCTGTCAGGGAGCGAGACTGAGGGGAAGTGTGAGAAACCGACAGCTACGAATATCTCGGGCGTAAGTAGAACCTGGCGGATATCACTGCCTCGCCGTTTGATGCAAAGATACGTATTACCACAGGTCAAGAAGCAGATGCGATGCAATCGTGTGATGAAAATCCGCAGGAGAATTGGAAGCTCGGCTTTAGTCCCTCAGTCCAAATCTCTCGAGTCTACGCCTTAGTTCAGCGGGTATTGCCGCTGACCGACTTTGGACCAACCCTATTTGCGAACGAACCGCAGCGCGAAGTCAAGACCAGAGGCCATGCAGCACAGTTTTGAGCATCAGGATCGATCTTGCAGGACGCGTGTTCAGTGGCATGAGTGAGGGGAGCAGACAAGAAGCACAGTGATTTGCGATTCCGTTCATCGCCGACACAAACCCGTGAATCTCCGATGCGCATCAAGCCGCCATCCGTACTACGTCCGTAGTTGGGCCCATCATAGGCGTTGCCATTTATTCGTTTGCGCTCTCGTTTTGCTTTTAGGGTCACAGTGGTAAGCTTTAGGCTATTTCAATTGGCTCGAGCTTCTTGAACTTCAAGATTCCCATTGGATTCGAAAAATCTGAAGTGAATCACGTCGTTGCATAGATTAATATTTGGAAAATTGGGTATACCGCCGACTCACGCGTCCTATATTATTGCCAATATGTCCTGTACCAAAGAACGTGGCTGTGCTGTGTCGCAACCCCGGCGGCTATGTCATGCAACAGCCACCCTTCTGGTATATAGAACGGATAGGCAACTGTATAGGGTCTTGATCCTTGTCTACGGCTGAATCGCGCGTGAACTTGACGTAGAACCTTCTACCATCAAATCCCGTTACCGTGCATCGCGTCGCGCGTTCCCTTGCATCCCAGAGAAAACACGTCGTTGAAGGAATTGTACTCTTCCTCTCCGTCTTTGTGCACCTCCCGGTTATCCAACAGTCAAAGGCACTAGCTAGCCTGGGGTATTTTATTTATTCTATAGGCTCTCTACGTGTTATTCATACTTAACTGGATGCCTTTCTCGCTGCATGTATGGGCTCTGCGGCATCGTCCGCCAGCCCGTGCATACCATTCACTTACCACATTCCTATTCACAGACTGAAATTGGGCAAACCCCTTCAAGCGGCGAAATAATATTGTGGCAAGTGCGCAAAGAGACTCAATGCGTGGCTCACTGGATCGTTGATTTGCAAGTCCATTCAGACTTTGGCAAATTCTAGCAACATGTCCAGTTTCCCAACTCCAAATTGTCACCACACAGAAGTTCTGAATCATTTCTTTGCATGATAAATAGTGACTTGTAGAGGTTCGTTCGGAGCATTTGCATCGAATCCGCAAGAAAGGGGGGTCTATTTTTATGGAGGCCAGAAGTACCCATCGCCCAATCGACTGACTGGCTTATATCCCCCCTGAAAATATCTCAGTCAACCTAGCGCAGCGGGATATTCAGTGATGGAAGATCAGCACGCCCCCAAGAATTTCGTACGACTAGGGAGACTCCAACGAAGGACGAGGCGAGCAAATAATCTTGAGTTTCCCCTGAAAAATGCTTGTTACATGATTCGGGAACTGTCCGCAAGAGAGGTTTGAATAAGGAACAAATGACAATGAAACTTGATGTACCCGATGACTTCGGATATTGAATGTGAAAAACCCGGCCACTCGCAACAATGAAAGCAAGGCTAGAAAGTGTATCCAAGCATTTCATTTTTTAAAAGAAATGGGGGCGAGATTTCTTGAAATTGAACCAAACTCAGGCATCTCGGGCATCACGGCCGACGTTGGCACTTGCATCTGGCCTCGCCAGCTGGTTTTTCGGGTCCATCATCCCGGTGGCGCCCAAATTGATCCAGGAAGAACCTGTAAGGCCCATATCAGTGAAACGCAGAACGTGAAGACAGATGAGAGGAGCGGAAGTCGAACCAGAATGCATTCGGCAAGGGTCAATGTTGAAGGGAAGGAGATGATGATCACCGTACCGATGGTCGGAAAATTGCGTATTATTTTATAGTGAAGGATCACCCGAGATACTCGAGCATTGAAACTCGACATCTGTTTGGCATCGCAACCCATGAATCGCTGGACACTAAACAGCACACAAGGAGCTCACAGGCTTTCCGCCTCAACTGTGCCGAGTCCCTGGGGTACTGAGAGCGTGCCGATGCCGGATCTGATGCAAAAATCACCACACAAGAATTGTTGAGATCTCGGGAACGAGCTCCCTGTGTAGCAGCCCTATGCCTCCGTCCATGACTCCGTGCAAAGATGCGTCTATCTGCGTTGGCAAAATTGAAGTCTCTGGAGATCTTGAGAGATCTCGAGCATTCCCGAGCATTATTTAGAGATCTTTAGAGATCTCGACGAATTCCGGCCCACAAGCAGATGAAAATTACTTTTGTCCAATAAGGGCCTTCATATCTGCTTCTCGTATCATATATATGTATGGATCCAGTGTCGATATCTATGCGATTGAATGAGCGAGCATGTATGTAAAATGGCAAGGAGACAGAAAAGCGAGTATCGGGATATCAGATGAAAGCAGAGGTCGTTCTTGCGATATGTAACAACTGGCAGGATGCAAAATAAGGAGCAGGACGGAAATGGATTGTACGTGTGGATGGATAGCATGAATGTCGATGATATGACATATGTATGCAGGGTCCGTGTGGATTTAAATGGAGATATTCGGGGATGAATGCAGCGATACGTGAATGGATGATATGATATGAGGCACTATGCGATTCGATTTATCTTTCCGAAATTGCTTGCACGATGAACGATTTATTTGATATGGTAGAGTGCGAATTCGAGTCGAGGATCGGGATGCGATGAGACTGGTGGTATGCTGAGGGACATGCAAGTGAAGCCGAGTGGTGGGTATGCGTATGTGCCTGTGTTAGGCTGAACGAGGTAAGGTCCTGTTATGAGACTTTCCTGTTTTCTTCGAGTTGATTAGGCGAGGTAATTTTTTTTGTTATGCTGAAGCGCTCCGTGACTGAGATAACGGTGACGATGCATCGTCTGATAAATCTGAGAGTAATGGAAAGAAAATCGACGAATAATATCGGGGGTGCTACGAACGAGAACAGGCATCCCCTCGACGTCGAGTATGAATGGACGAGGAAAGAAAGCGTATCAAAGTTTTAATCGGTCATGCAAGCGAAGTGAAATGAGCGAATATAAGTTTAGTGCCCGTAGTAGGCGCGCATGCGGTCGATGGAGAAGACGCATGAGAGCAGGCAAAAGAGAAACTGGATTGGATGGACGTACAAGAGCCAGATAACCTTCGAGCCGGTCTTGCAGCCGCGCAGCGTGTCCGCAGATGCAGTCATAAAGCACAGCGCACTGGTCCTTGTCAGCCTTCGCAGGAATGAAGGTTGTGAAGATCAAGTGCAGGGAGGCGTGCCGTACTGGTAGGGAGGACGGAGGCGATTAGCTGGCTCCCCGTGAGTGAGAGCGCGAGATCCACGACTATCGCACGACGAGCACTACGGGAAGGGTCAGCCTCGAGAAGGAGAGGAAGGAAGGAAGGGCAACGTACCCCGGCTCGCACATGCGCTGCACGACGCGGTCGAACGTCTCCTTCCCGCCCTCCTTGAGTGCCTTGCCCACGCTCTTGCTGCCCTGCTAGTTCGTCGCGAACTCGAGCAGGCCAGTGAGGGGTTGCTCGAGCGCCATTTGGCGATGCTTCTCCGACCCGTGTTCGAGGGCTGTATCGATGATGATCAGAATGGGAATCTTGGCGGAGATGGAGGAACGTACTGTGCTGGATGGAGCCCCACTAGCTCTTCGCGACTTCGCCGAATACCGTGCCAACCTGTCCCAGCAGCTCGTCGACGATCCCGTCCTTGGCGCTCTCCTCAACGTTCTCGAAGGCGTGCTAAAGAAGTTAACGCGAGTCAGAGTGAGGACGAGGATGAGGAAGAGGGAAGAGGGATTGCGTACCTGCACGACGAGCGATTCCGTCTCATAGCATGCAAGCGCGGTCCACTTGCCCTTGAGGGATTTGTTGCCGCTGGGCGAAGAAGGGCTAGAATCGGAGAGGAGGTGGAGGTACGAGGTACTACGCGAAGATCGGCGACGCCGGTGAGGTCCACGAGAGCTACAAGGGATGTGGTTAGTAAAAGCCCAAAGTGAATAAAGGAAGGACGAAGCGGGGACGGTGGAAGGAACGACAATCAAGAGGACGGAAGTGAAGGGTCACAATATATCGGAGGAACAAGAGTCAAGGCGGAAACAGAGAGAGAGGATCGAAGGAGAGAACGAGAGTGAATGAAGGAGTGGACGACGAAGGATAGAGGTTGGAAAGAATGCAGACCACTCTCACCTTACTCAACACGTGCGACACATGTTTGTTCACCAGCGTCGTCATCGGATCGCCCCGAAGCAGCTCCGACACAATCAAACATCCTTCTCCTCGCAGTCGAGTGCCCTCTGGAGGCCTCGGAACTCGCAGCAGTTCGTGGCGAGGTCGACGATGCGGTCGCTGCGCAGTGAGATTATCAGTATTCGTACAGGGAAGTGGAAAGGAGGGGGCAGATGACACACCGCATGCGCGCGACGATCTTACGGTGTTCCTCAGGGCCCATGGCAGTTTCGAGACAGCGCTGAACGGCTCAGTTACTGAGCACTAGCGTAGCGCGGGGGGATAATCAGCATAGCGCAAAGGAAGACGAAGAAAGGAAGGGGACGCACCGATGCATAATCATCTTCCCACCGCGCGCGCGGATGGCGCGCTCTTCGGGACCTGCCGCCTGCGAAAGAAGGCATTGTTAGCATTCACGCACATTTGTACTTGTGGGTGAAGGCAGGAGGAAGGGAAGGGAGGGAGACAGGGGGAAGAGCAAGGGAAGAGCAGTGGAAGAACCCACCTTGAGCTTCTGGTGGAGGAAGATGCTCGCCTGCTGGTCCGCGCTCTTGATGATGCGCACCGACGTATGGCGGGGTGGAGGAGGGAAGGTGACCGTAACGGCGGAGCGTGAGTGTGAACGTCGCGCATAGCTGGGCGATGCGGATGAGTATTCCCTCAACGTGGAGAACGAGAGGCACGACAGAAGAGCGATAGAAGAAGACGGCCGCAGGAGAAGGAAGGGGATGTGAGAGTGGCCTTGCGAGCGGACGCGCGAGAGAGCGGGCTTGACGGCGACAACGCGGTGGCGTGGAAGCGGGCGGGGGAACGGAGAAGCGGCGCAGCGGGGTAGCATAGCTGCCGTGTGGGGGCGTGGCGTACAAAGGAGGGAGGGAGTTCGGGATGTGGGCGGACAGCCGATCTCGATCACAGTGGTCAGACGATTGCCCCTTTTGTAAAGAGATTGGTCTGCCGCTCGAATCGACCGTGACGGCAACACTTTGTACAAATGGGTTATCCAGTTCTGCTTCCGACTCGCTGTCAACCTTGCATGGACGTGGGACTCCACGTTGCACAAGCATGCACTTCCCGGGAAACCCCGCCATTCCAAGCGCTGAACGAATCGATCGCACGACCGATTTAAACCGACCATTTTCAACGGGCGCGATTTCGGGCAATTTGAACCCCTCGGAATGACCTATGTTTCAATAAAATTGAACCCCGGATTTGAGCCGGTGACATACCATCTCATTCAAGGAAGGCTCCGACTCCTTGCTTTTCGGACATTCATCGTGCGAAAGTGCATGCTGTTCTCCACGAGGCGCTCAAGGCGACCAGTCTTGTCTTCCACCTCCACCCCTACTGCACAGGAATACATCCTCCTCATTCTTTCGGTGGGCGGCTCTTTCTGCTTTGTAATCTTCGTGTGGCTCACGCGGTGTTCCACTACATAAGATCGGGGCTGTAACGATCGATACCGACCATGTCTCGCCAGGCGAATGAATCCACAACCGTCATTGCCAATATCTATGGTGCGTAGGGACAATTACTAGGACGTAAACATCATGATTTCGTGTCCCTAGGAGGCACAGGAGGAGCGGGTGGAGAGGGCGGCATAAGGGGTGGTGCCGCGGGTGCGGGTGAAGGTCCCACTGTGAATTTCGGCGGAGTTCAGAACTTGACAAGTAATATGTACGTTGGTGAAGTCCCCCTTTCCTTTTCCCAAAGTCTTTTCTCAACAACAGCAGTGTGAATCAGGGTCCTGGGTTAATCAAATTTCCTGTGTTAAATATTTTGGAAGCTGAATTATGTCTAGACTTAAAGAAATTCTGTACAAGTGGTTGGAGTCTCCTCCCGAAACGAAGGATAGACAGCATGAGCTCAAAAGCCTCCATCACCAAGACACTGGAGGCTGGCTCTTACTTGATGACCGATTCGTCAAATGGATAGCCACCCCGGCGCTTTATGGATCAAAGGAATCTGTAAGTCAATTTTATTCTGTTCCAATTTCATGTCTAATAATTGGTTGCAGCTGGTACTGGAAAGAGCGTACTAAGGTGATTTCTATTGCTGCTATGCACATAATCTGCTGCTCACAATCCCCACATGGGCAGTTCGACAGTGATCGAAGAACTTGTTGTGGCCTGTCCCAAGCGGTCTGCTGTTGCATATTTCTATTTCGATTTTAGGAATGAGAGGCAGCACATGAACCTCATGTTACGGTCTATCATCTGGCAGCTCTCTGGACAGTCGCCTTCACCCTATAGTGCTCTGGATCAGCTGCATAAAACACTGGGAAATGGAACTATACAGCCACAGCGTGTACATCTCAATGGAGTCCTCAAGGATCTACTTTCAGAGCTGGACCAGACATATATTGTCATCGATGGACTCGATGAATGTAATAAGACTGACTGGAAGCATCTTATTGAGTTCATTCACAGCCTTCGCCATCTTGCCAAAAAGGCACTACATCTCCTGTTTACCAGTCAACCTCTTGAGGAATTCCAAACAGCATTCAAGGATGTAACCTTCATCGAGCTTGGTTCCTGGGTCTCAAATGACGACATTAGGTCCTTTGTTGGCAGCGAAGTTCCCAGGGTAGGAAATTGGGCTAGCGATGACAAGTATGCAAATGATGTCACGGAGCAAATTGTGCAGAAGAGCAATGGAATGTTGGTCGTCTCTTTGTGCTGTGATTTATCCTCAAGCCAACTTGCATATCCAGGTTTCGCATGGCCGCGTGTCTCCTCATTCAACTGGGTTATTGTCACTGGAAGGACGACTGGGAGGAAGCCCTCATAGATCTCCCAGCTGAGCTGTTTGGAATTTACAGCCGTTTCCTAACCCGGGCAAGAAGTTCTCTTAAAACAGTGTTTATCGAAGCAATTTTCCGGTGGCTTGTCTTTTCCGCTAGACAAGTGACGCCGGACGAGCTGGCAGATGCCATTGCATTCCACCTAGACAATCCCGCATTCGACTTTTCTGACCCGGCTAAATCCATTTACCGCCCAGATAGACGTCGGGGCAACTCTGACAGCTTCAAGTTATTGGAGGGCCTGATTGTGATCAAAAACAATGACCAGGAGGAACCGTCAATTGATGACTCGGATGATTCATCAATCCATAACTCGGATGATTCAATCGATTACAGAGATGGACCGTCAATCACTCTTGCACATTCATCTGTCAAGGATTATATCCTTTCCCTGCAATTCCAGCAGGAATTTGGTACAATCATTGACCTTACAAAAGGTGTCTCCCACAGATTTATTACCCAAACTTGTGTCCGCTATCTCCTCCTTTTTGCTGACCCCAAACATTCAATGAACGAGGACACACTCCCAGAGTACCCAATGTCATTGTATGTGGCAGAATACTGGTTCCACCACCTGCGGCTTTGCGATCAGCCAGACCAGGAAGCATTACTTCCCTTGACAATGGTTCTCCTGGAGGATGGAAGCAGCCAACATGCGGCTTTGTACCAATTGCGTCCCTTGTGGTCTTACCGTGCTTGGGAAGGACCCATATCACCTGCACTGTGTATGTGTTCTGAAATCGGCTACACTGAGGGGTGCATTTTCTGCTCATCGAGTGCAGTGCATCTGTTGACCAAGCCACCAAGGGTGGTGAGACTGCGCTGCATCTCGCATCGGAGAAGGGTCACCTCGATATTGCACGGCTGCTCATTGAACACAATGCATCTGTCAACTTGATTGATGTAGTTGGCCAGAGTGTGCTGCATCTTGTGTCGAGGAACGGTCACCTCGACATTGCAAGGCTGCTCATTGAACACAATGCATCTGTCGACTTAGTCGATCAATATGGCCAGACTGCACTGCATCTTGCATTGAGCAATGGTCACCTCAGCATTGCAAGGCTGCTCATTGAACACAATACATCTGTTGACTTAGTCAACAAATATGGCCGGATGGCGCTGCATCTTGCGTCGGACAACAGTCACCTCGACATTGCAAGGCTGCTCATTGAACGAAATGCATCTGTCGACTTAGTCGACAAATATGGCCAGAGTGCACTGCATCTTGCGTCGAGCAACGGTCACCTCAACATTTCAAGGCTGCTCACTGAATGCAATGCATCTGTCAACTTAGCAGATAAATATGGCCAGACTGCACTGCATCTTGCGTTGAGGAACGGTCACCTCGACATTGCAAGGCTGCTCATTGAACGCAATGCATCTGTTGACTTAGTCAACAAATATGGCCAGACGGCGCTGCATCTAGCGTCGGACAACAGTCACCTCGACATTGCAAGGCTGCTCATTGAACGCAATGCATCTGTTGACTTAGTCGACAAATATGGCCAGAGTGCGCTGCATCTTGCATCAAGCAACAGTCACCTCAACATTGCAAGGCTGCTTACTGAATGCAATGCATCTGTCGACTTAGTCAAGGAAGATGGCCGGACTGCACTCCATCTTGCATCGAGCAACGGTCACCTCGACATTGCAAGGCTGCTCATTGAACACAATGCATCCGTCGACTTGGTCGACAAAAATGGCTGGACTGCGCTGCATCTTGCATCGCGCAATGGTCACCTTGACATTGTGTGGCTGCTCATTGACCACGGTGCATCTGTTGACCAAGCCACCAAAGAGGGCAGGACTGCACTGCATCTTGCATCAGCCAATGGTCACCTCGACATTGTGCAGCTGCTCATCGAGCACAGCGCATCTGTCAACCGAGCCACCAAGGATGGCTGGACTGCGTTGCATCTCGCATCAGAGCGGGGTCACCTCGAGATTGTGTGGCTGCTCATCGAGCATGGTGCATCTGTCGACCAAGCTACCAAAGATGGCAGGACTGCGCTATATCTTGTGTTCGAGTGGGGTCATCTCAATGTCGCACAATTGCTCATTGAGCACGGTGCATCTGTCAACCAAGCCATCAAAGATGACTGGACTGCGCTGCATCTCATGTCGGAGCAAGGTCACCTCGACATTGTATGGCTGCTCATCGACCACGGTGTATCTGTCGACCAAGCCACCAAAGAGGGCAGGACTGCACTGCATCTTGCATCAGCCAATGGTCACCTTGACATTGTGCAGCTGCTCATCAAGCACAATGCCTCTGTCAATGCAACCACCAAAGATGGCTCGAGTGTACTCAATCTCGCATCGGCCAATGGTCACCTCGACGTCATGCAGCTGCTCATGACATACAACACATCTGTTGAGAGGACAGCGGGAGTGCACCCCCAGATGCAGCCCGTGGCCCAGAAGACACCCACGAAGCTGTGTGCAAAGAAGGAGGGCGAGGAGGGTGAGGAGGGCAAGAAGCCGAAGTGCGGAAGGAAGCGCAAGGAGGCAGCCCCCACTGCAGAGGGCAAGGATAAGGAGAAGGATAATGCTGAGGTGGTTGCAGATGGCGAGCCACCTGCGAAGAAGGTTTGCATTCTCTTATTGACTTGGTGGTATACTGTATGATATTCCTGCCCATAGGCGAAATCTGCATCCATGGCAGTCTCAAAGCCCGCTGTGATGGAAAATAGTCAGTAGACTCAATAGACAGGATACGCAAAAGCCACATGGGCCGCATGCAGCTTGAGGCGGCTTTTGGACATTGTGCAAAGCTGCACCCAAAACAGAGGATTTGGGGCTTCAACAACATATAACTCGCTAGAATACATGTAAAACCATTGTATAATAGATGACTGTATATTGAGGCTGTCCGGGTAGAGCACCAACGGTGTATTAGAAGAGCTACCAATTTTGCGGCTTGAGCGATGCCGTGCAAAAGCGGGTTTCCCGAGTTCACCTCGCAGACGAATTCCACAGTACTGAAGATTTAATTGTTTCAGGCATCAAATAGAGGTTTGGAGATGTAATGATGGTGTTTAACTCAGAATAAACTCGAAATCTGCTGCAGCTTTGCACAAGAAGCAGAAGCCGCATGCAGCTCATGCGCATCATTTCTAATTCTATACTCTGAACCTCCAGAACCTGGGTCGGAACACCACTGAGCTTCTAAGATCATTCCGGATTCGTGAAGAAGGAGGCTGGAGTCAGAATGAGTCAGCGCAGCTGTGTGCACAGCCTTGCTGTAAGTGGATACAAACCTTCCATCTGTACTATATTCCACATCGGGTTGCTAACGGTGCACAACTCACCCACCCTTGACGAGCTCACCACTTTTGAGGCTGTAGATCTCGGGCACGTAAGAGGCAGCAGTCTGATGAAACAGTGCACTTGCGTGTAACAGTGAAATCTAATATCAAAAAGAGCAAGACAATGTCTGCTCAATTAACACCAAATAAAACACTGACTACTACTCAATAATGCACGTGTGTGTGATCAGGGAAGTAGGATTTAGAAACTTCAACCTTAAGAACACGTGGTTGTTAGAGAACAGAGCATCCAGCCTGCTCAGATCTTGGGATTTCACCGTCCAAGCAGCTTTAAAGCACTATTTCTAAGCCAGTTCTCCATACCAAGACCATTATTAAGTGGCATGTACTCACCTCAGGCCACCCTAATATGACCCCCCTAGGGCCAGTTCTGGATACCTGGAAAGACTGGCCCAAAGGGGGTCATTTTTAGGTGGGTGTCCCATACAGCGTGGGATGTCCCACTGTTTCAGGTAAATCGGGGTGGGCTGTCCCACCGTTTTCCAGCATGTTGGGGTGGGACATCCCACCTCTGTCCTGCCATAAATGGCAGGATGCCCCACCCGCCTGCAGTGGGCCCGAAATTTTCTCCTGGGATGGCCCATATACCCATTTTGGTGGAAGGACCCCAAACACTGCCCCATTGAACAAAATGCGCTTTTTGCAGCCATACAGGAACCAACTCAGCTTGTGCTTGGTGATTCTGGATGCCCTGTATCAGGGCTCTCAGACTAGGTATAAACCAGCCAGATTGGAGCACCTTTTTTGTGCATTTATTCATAGCTTTGTACCTGCAAAATGCCCTTTTTGCAGCTATATGGGCACTGTTTCGCCTTGTGTAAGAGCCTCACAGGGTTCTAGTCCAATGGAAAATCTGGCGAGCTCAACAAGAATTAGATTGTGGTATTGAATCTGGTGAAACAACGGTCTATGAGGCTAGTAGCCTGGAGCCGAATATTCGAACTCCAAATGACTATTTGCCGTCCTCTCCGAATATTCGAGATGAGGAGAGATAATCCGTTACTCGCAGAGATTAGGGTCTTGAAACTCATGAAAGTGCGTCAGCATCGTTGAAGTAACGTTACAGCTAATGTCGGAACCGAAGGCGCGAACGAAAATTTCCTCTTTTGGACACTTTTTGAATTCCGCGACCGATTTGCTCATATCTCACTCAGTTTTGCTCGGATTACCTTAAAACTTATATCAATCTTTCAGAATAATTCCTACGCAATTAGTGATAGAGCCAGAATAGCAAAAGTATATTCATTTGTGCCATTTTTGAGAGCCCTTTTCGACTTCAAGAGACTCTATCTGGGTCAGATTTTGTCTAAACCAGCTGATTTTGTGGAAGGGACGAGTTACATGCATTCTGAAAAACGTCATAGAGCCAAAAAATAATTATATGTTCACCATTACAGTGCAATCGTGTTGAGAGCGATTTTTCAGCCAGCCAGAATGATTTCAGTGTACCGTCTCCATTTCTGACCCAAATATATCAGCAAGACTGCTCAAGGCAACGTTTTAGGCACCTCATAGAATTTGACTCAATCTGGTCACAAGATTGAGACCTGTGCCAGCTATAGAACACTTCGAAGTAACCGCACAAACTGTGACAAATATCATCAGAGCAGTGTTACTTGCTGCTTCCCATGCCGCCACAGTATAGCGGGCAGTAAGAAAGGATGGAACACTGTTTCATTCCTTTTTGTACATACAAGGTACATACATTGTATAGGGCACCAGCACACTGTCACATCCAACAACACAAAGACACGAAAAGAACACATTCAAGGACACATTCACCTGTTACTCATCAAGCAACATGAGTGGCACAAGCAGGCAAGAAACACTGCCAATATCCGGGAGGCGTTTACGACACAGTCGGGCATAAATGTGTCAGTGGCAACGCCTACGATGCGGTTCAGCCACAGGAGACAGGCAGGCCGGCGGTTTGCAAGAAGGGCATAAATGGTTTGTTGGAATAAGATGGATTGTCCACGTACTTGTATTCCCCATAGTTTTCACTCTCTCGCCGCCAATCTTGCAGGTGGAGATGCGCAGAAAGGGGAGAGGCAGGGCAGGCACTAGCGTGGAGCAAATGGAACTTGTAGTCAACCTCGATGCTGCTCGAGCAGATGCATTGCGTTGAGGCTACGTCACGAATTACTGGGGACTTGATGGGCTCAGAAATGATTTGGAGGCCTGGAGAACTTGTGTGAGGGCTGGATTGCGACTGGCTTGAATTGCGTTCAAAGCTTGGCTTGAGTTGAGAGCTTCAGAGGCTTTGAATCTTGAGGGCCCAAAGACATCACACAAGGTACTGGTTCCAGCAGAGCGGTGGCAGCGTGGAAGCCATGAACGAAATGAGGGAAGATGGTGATAGAGAAAGACGATGCGTCACTGTGGCGCGAGTTGCATTGCTTGAGTGACTGTCGTTGGTGACGCACGGAGACGCGACGCGTTCTAATTAATTTTTCAACACTTGTTTTGGGCAGACCGAGTTGAGTGCTAGGAGGAGGTATCCAGGGCGTCGCGTCTATCGGTTTTATTGATATATTTGGGTCAGAAATAGAGACGGTATGCTGAAATCATTCTGGCTGACTGAAAAATCGCTCTCAACACAATTGCACTGTAAAGGTGAACATATAATTATTTTTGGCTCTATGACGTTTTTCAGAATGCATGTAAGTCGTCCCTCCCACAAAATCAACTGGTTTAGACAAAATCTGGCCCAGATAGAGTCTCTTGAAGTCGAAAAGGGCTCACTCTCAGAAATGGCACAAATGAATATATTTTTGCTATTCTGGCTCTATCAGTAATTGCGTAGGAATTATTCTAAAAGATTGATATAAGTTTTAAGGTAATCCGAGCAAAACTGAGTGAGATATGAGCAAATCGGTTGCGGAATTCAAAAAGTGTCCAAAAGAGGAAATTTTCGTTCGCGCCTTCGGTTCCGACATTAGCTGTAAATCGTACAGTTAGATGGCCTGTGCCTTCTTCTAATACTCGGAGAGGCTTGACGAGAAGAGAAGGCTAAGTAGGCCGATAGTTTGGGTTAAGTGTAGATGATATTGTCACGTGTATCGACGACAGGACTTAACCTACAACAAGTAACAAAAGCAAACACAAGTACAAGGAGACTATTCTCCGTAAGATGTCGTAAAAAAAGAAAATAAGAGTTCATAGTATACGGGATTCCTTACACCTTGCACTTAGTGATTCTAGAAGCCCTGTATCAGGGCTCTTGGACTAGGTATAAACCACCCAGATCGGAGCACCTTTATTGTGCACTTATTCAGAGCTTTGTACCTGCAAAAGTATCTAACAGTGTACACTACAACTCAAAAAAGCGATGTAAGTAAGAAAGAAAAACATTATTTAATAACAATTATAAAACAACTTAACGGGAACTTCGGCCGACGGCCCTTCTTCACGTGCGCTCTTGATTGCTTTAGCGATATACCGGCAAATTTCCTCGCGCCAGACCTCATCTAAAAGGAAGCAATTCAGGACACAAAATGAACGGAACAAACAAGAAAACATGTAAGTCATGAGGCAGTTGACACTCTCGGGGTTTTTGGCGTGTTCGTTCGTAAGCTGGAACACAAACTTGTGGTCACCCAACGTAGGGGAACCCACCACCCAAGTGTGACCCAAAAACCAAGTGCAACGCTCTCGCACTAAAACACGTAGTTAGTCTAAGTCAAATCAACAAGTGAGACAATAAAACATATGATACGCATCGCACTCCACGCAACGGGGATCTTGCATTCCGAAAGGGTTTATAGCGGTGAACGTTGCCACCGCCCGTCCAACCGTCCTCTCCATGAGGACGGGATCCCCTTGAGTCACCACTCTAAGGTTGTCGTACACCAGTAGCTCATTCACCTTCTTCCTGAGATCATCAAGGATGCGTGAGTGGAGCTTGAAAGGAATTCCGCAGGTGTCCTCGAAGTTCTGCCTGGCGAGGCAGAACTCGCGGAGCGGACGGGTGTTAATGGCGACAACGCACCGTACTGACAATAGCATTGAGGTCACCGAAAACATGCCAAGCAAGCAAAAATGACTCACAGGCAGGCGCCACCTTCCATGCCACGTTGGTTGCCAACTGGTCACGCTTCCGCTCCCAACGCTCGAATGCTGCGTCATGGATGTATTTCCCGAATTCCTCATGGTCGTCTCCTGGAACCTGTTAATGATACTTGTTACGTTTTTAGGACTCAACCACTTACGCACATACACGCACCCCCGCACCTCGGCGCGATAGTTGTGATCCTCGACTGAAAAGAAAGTCAGCAAAGTCAATTGCCCCAGCGAGTGCTGCATACCGGCTAGACATTGTAGCTCGTGAACGTGGGCGTTAGCTGCCTCGCGTTCTGGCTCCTCTTCGATGCGTCGAGGCCTCTCCTCCTAACCCGTTGCCGGCAAGAGATACTGTGGCAAGAGGGGGGACGGGCCTTGGCGCAAGAGTCTTGAGGACACTCGGGTCCCAATTGGTGAGGATGTGCAGCGGGTGGCCTTGGAAGTGGCGGTAGTGCGAACGGCAGGCATGATGAAGTTAGTAGGTGGAAGCACGCATTCTAGTTTTGTTGCTCGCCTTTAAAGTACCCAGTGGCCACATTGTTCTCTACGTGTATACCCATTTTGGAATCCCCCAAAGCGACATGGGTGGTGGCTTTAAGCCACCGTTATTGTCTTCCCCCTTGCCTTAAGGGTCTTGACGGCTGCCCATTGTTGACTCTTGAAGGAAATGTGGTTAGTGCTCCATCACCGAGGAATACTGCACACGACACTCACTACACAGCGTGGAGTCCCCCCGCGCGCGTCGTCTTCACCTCTTGAAGACTCTTGAGATAGATAGGTAAATGTTAACACTAAGTTTCATTAATACCAAAAAAATACATGTAACTACTGGTCGTCTTGGCCGCTCCGATAAATGTCGGCCCTCTCCACCGCATCCAACGTTGCAAAGTCCTCATCTTCCCTGCCGCTTTCCTCCCCACCCGCGTCGCCCTCACTGTCTGAGCCCTCCATCTCCTCCCTGTAATGCCTGTCCTCCCCGTGGGCTGCCAGGTGTGCATCGACGTTGCACTGCACCATCTGGAAAGTGGAAGGACCCCAAGGCGGTAGTGTGATTGTACTGACACCGAAGTTGGGGAGGTGTTTCTCCCAGGTCGCACAGAGGCGAACGAGCTTGTCCTGGTGAAGTCGAAGATGGTATTTGTCAACTTCAGATTCTGGTAATGTGGTTAGTTCGTTCGCTCCACGCCAAGTCGAATGACACGTACCTGTGTCTTCAGTTGCTTTTGATACTATGTCCCATTCCTCTGCAAACCACACTTCTCGTGCAACAACCGGGCATCCTCTTTGTTGCACCTATCCAACTGCAGTACGGCTTTGATGCCGGCACGCACCTGCTCGTTGCACAGCCAGAGTGGTGGCTCAGTGGAGCCGTCATCATTGTCGTCCAAGCCAATGTCCTGAAAGATTGTGTCGTTGACATCGAGTTGCCATAACCCCTTGGCTGGGATTGGCACTGGCAGTATTGAACCCTGTGGGGCTTTGCCATCCTTGATGAGCTTGTGATTTGCGCACATAGCTTGTTGTATTCCCCCGCCAGCTTCGTGATCGTCGGTTCCCGACGTTTTACAGCGGCCGTGGTGTGGGCGTGAAGTTTGGAATCTGGGCCTGTATCAGTCCCGCCACTTTCTACTCAACGTTCTGAACCTCACCGTTAACTAGTCGCTGCAAAGCCCGTTCCACTGGGTCCAGCTCAAACTTCCTCGCATGCAGACACAGTTGCAGGCGAATCTTGAGGGCGCGGGTGTTCATGCGGATACGCATGTACTCACTGCTCGCGAGTTCATGCAGGTCCTGCCGCTCGTCGACGCCCAGCGCAGCCTCCTTCTGCCATAGAAGCTCTTTTAACTTGCAGAGCGCCTTCTCAGCGGCCTTGAACTTTGTCCCGTACATTGCCGCATCAGGGTCCTCCTCCATCACCGTGTCCAGAAACTTCTGGTGCAGATTGTGGACAAGTCCTTGACGCGCTGTCACAGCCGATCACAGAAGGATGACACCGTTGACAGCTTTCTCACCGTGGTTTTTCGTTCGACCTGCAGCACATTAGTTCTGTAAGTTAATCATTGGCAAGAGACAATGTACGGGGCAAAGGCTTCGTTTGCGCTAGGACTTGCAATTTCCACTGTTCACGCAATAACGTCTTGGCTTTCCCGCACTCCCGCAAGGCCTTGGTCGCCTCTGCGTGCTTTTGTACGCTGTGTGCATATCAACGGCTGACCCACTGGCCCAGCTGCAGAAGGCTCGTCTCGTCGATATGCTCGATTTGAGCATCCAGCGTGTACAGGCAGTTATGATACTACAAGTAATGGTTGTTAGTTGAGCTCTGCATGGCAAGGGAGGAGGCTTAGCCCCGGAGATCCGTAGATGCAGAATAAGGTGGCAAATTGAGTTCCAAAATCGCTCGCAGCCCTCGCTGTCGCTTAAGCCACATCCTATGCGTTTCCGGGGATGATATAGCAGCTGGCATGCCCACTCATGCCCGAAGGCATGGAAGACAGACACAGCAAAAGCTATTCGGTCGATCCAGCGGGAAAGGAATCCCCACTTCAGGCAACTGCGCTCCAGCAGGCACCCAATATTGTACAGTATCCCGACGCAGACCTTTCTTGGGAGGTGTTCAAAGAGCCTTTCGATTAAAAGGATGACATCGAATTGCTTCTCGCCCGCTGAGTGCATGTTGACGACCCACAGTACGCGGTCGTGACGACAGAGGAGCACCATCAACCCAGTGTCTTCGAAGAACTCGGTGCTTGCTGTCTCGCGCTTCTCATCCATGGCTTTAAAGGATGCCTCGCCTCGCTTCCACCGAGGACAGAGCGAGGTAGCAGTAGCTCCTCGTGCTCGTAGCCATCCTCCTCCTCCTCTTCCTCGACATCCCGCGCCTGGTGTTTGCGGTGTGTTTCGTTTTTCGACGTGTTATCAACATAGGCCTCCATTTTCGCTGCGAGGTCCTCGGGAACGAAATGCGTGTCAGGGTGGTATTTGGGGGATCTTTGGGCAACTTCTTTTTCTTCTGCATGAAACAGGTGTTGATAGACACCATTACGTCCACACTGATAACATTGTTAGCGCTGGGCTTCACATGCGGGGTAGGGTACTTACATTTCCGGGAGATCATGCTGCAGATTACCAAAACAAACTGGACATCGTCGGCAGAGGTACTCGCTTGGGCATACTTGCGGTGGCGGTTTGGGGAAAGGGATCTCTGGTTCTGGCGACGATTCCCTGTTGCGCTTCCGCCCCCGGGAAGCAGCTCGTGCGAGGGAGAAGGTCTACGATGCCTCATGGGTGGCGGCTGCCCACCAAGCGGTTCGGCGGTCAGAGTCTGCGAGGCCGAGAAAGGAGCTCAATGCCTCGAGAGAGAAGGAGAGGGTGATGGAGAGGGTGTGCACACCCTAGCACGGCAACTCTTGGGGGAAGGAGGCGTTGGTGTGCCAGAGGACAATCCTGCGCGTGGTCCAGACCGCTCGGCTTGACGCCTGCACGGTGGTGGTGGTGGTGGTGGTCCAGGCGGCGTGATCTCCTCCGGGTCCACATCTGCCTGCGGAGCCAGAACCTCCCGGACAGCTCCGAGAACACCGTTATATTTGGCTTTCAGTTGGTTGCGCAGATGGGTGTACCACATCAAGCAGTTCCCAAATCGTCGTCTTAGTGTGTTCTAGACGGTCCTGTCAGTAGAAGAACCTGTCACACAAGTAATACTGACTTGGTGGTCGAGCTGAAATCCCATATTAGATAGAACGCGCTCCGGGGTGATGCTTATGGCAGTATTATTCAGTGCGACTTGAAGAAGAAAGAGATCCATCGTGTACTCCAGCACCCATAAGTCGACTGCCAGCGACGGCAGGATTGGAGCACAGCTGAATGCGCCAACCTGCATGAGCTGTACAGCCGCCGGTGTACACTTGCAGACCTGGAGCTCGAGGTCTTTGATTGCTTGGGAAAAAATTAGCAAGACGGACACTCCACTGCGAAGCCAATGTGGGACATACTGGAAAAGCACACGATTGTGACCTTGTGGAGCTTTGTGCTGCAATTGCAAGGGCTTTGACTGGGGCAGGATGCACCCAAGTCGCGCAGGGACTTTGTTTCCTGCAGCAAGTGTGCAAAGTGGGGCAAGATGGCAGGTATAACCTCCTGCTGCCACTGCGCAGCTCGCTTGCGGTGATGTTGGCCTGGATTATGAGCAGGGACTGGTGGGGTGTCATCGATTGGCGTCATGTTGGGGCCGTCGGATGCACTTTCTGCGAAATTGTTGGCTGCGACATCGGTGGGCGACATAGGCGGGGCTCGGCGTGCATTGTCTCGGAGTTCCGTCAGACCGAACTGGCCCAGGAGGGAGGGTAAGCGGGGTTGGATGAGGGTGATTCCACCGAATAGATGAACGTCAGGCCATCGGGCAATGTGTGCAGGAAGCTTGGCCAAATGGTGAGGGACCGGGGGTCCTGCAGCCAGCTCGTAAGCGGGTGACGACAATGCAGCGGCCTGGCGCTGGGCCTTCGTAAGTTTCATGGGTTTTTGGCGGGTTTCTGGTGTAAATTCGTTCCAAGTTAGTTTTGTGGTGGTGTTTAATTCCCGGTGCCACTCACGCAATTTCTTTCGTTGGTTGCTTTGCCTCTCCTTTGTATTTTCAAGCCACCATTGTCCTTTACTTTACTTGTCTCTTCCACAAAATTGTACCGATATACATGTCTATAGGAAATATTTTCTACTCCACACACAAATCCACACCGCTGGCTGCAGTTCCAGGGACGGCTTCACCAACTGTTGGTGTGGTGTTTGTGCTTTACTATGTCTACACCGTATCCGTTTTGTCTATAGTGCTCAAAAATGTATTTACACGCGTACTACTACATCTCTATATACGGGATGGTGGTGGTTAAGAGCAAGAAGGGAAATAGGTGCCAGAGGCAAACAACGCCCACTTGATGTGTCGAGTTTCGGAGAAAATGCCCGGCCCGCCGCAAGTTTCTCCGAGACTCATCTCGCATCAACTTTGTTGCCCGCTGTCCCGCCCAACAGCGCCGCCCTCAATATCACCAAAAATTCAAATTTGTTCAAATTTCACAAGATATCAATGCGCTGCAAGAGCGCTTTAATATTATATATAATATGTCTATTCTATATGCTGCGCGCATTGGCGGCGGCAGCGGCAGCTACCTGCGAGTTTCCCACCAGCGTCAAGCGCCAGCGAACATGGTGGTCGGGAGCAAGAGGCAAAGCTGTGCTGCCGTGCCACAGCCGTCGACTTGCCGTGTCAGGTCTCGGAGAAACTCCCGGTTTCTCCGAGAGTTGACATGGCAAGTTAACTCCCCAACTCGACCACGTGCTTCAATTGAATTCGGTGGGACGCGTCCCTCCTCGTCCCTCCTTACATTTTTTGGTCATTAGACACGATTAGACATGTCTCACACGTGTCAAAGGCTTTCTGCATTATCATTGTATTATATTTACATTCGTAGGACACGTTGGTGCTTTATTTACTAATATAAAATACAATATGAATGAGTACACAGTAGATATTGGAAAACATTCATGGGGGGAATGTGGTCGCGGGGAAGACCTGACTGCCATAGGTGAGCGCAATGTTCTTCACCATGCAAAGACTGGTTGCCGTGAAGAAGGCCGTGTCGAAGGTTTTCTCAGGAAGCTTGACTTTGACATACCTCGACCAGTGGTTATACCCAAAATGCAATGTACCCAGCCACAGCAGGGGGGTACAAATTTTTTTTTTTTTTGGTATGAAATCAGACGGGACAACTAACAATTGGTTAATGCGTAAGGAACAGAGGTTGTAAACCTCCGAGATTGGAGTCAATAATAAATATAACATGGACAAAAAACCACCGCCCGGGGGAATGCACTAAGCACGAAGCGATATGCGACAGTGTGGGACTCTGAACCTATCGATTCCTGCCTCTCCTGCCCGAGGGCTGGGAGGGAGGATGTGATGAGGGGGGTTCAGTACCCACTAAAACCCTGGGCTCTCTGATCCAATTTTCTGGCAGCTTATCCTCGTCCGCAAGTGTCGAGCTCCATGTCTGGAGTACGAGGGAAATCTTAACAGAGTTTTGCTTGCCGTATTTCGTATAGTTGGTAAGGACACAGTCAAATTTAAGGCGGAGATTAATGGCATGTAGCCACTTATTGTGAATTTTGTTATCTGGCATAGGTGCCCCACCAAGCCCAATCACGGAGTCGTTACGGATTTTCCAGATCACAAAGATAGATTCGGATATCAATATTCGATAAAGGCGCGAGGCCCCTGTTAGTGTGCGGCCTTTCTCATCTCGAATATCTGCGAATCCGCATCCGAGAACACTACCCAGGGACATGTCAGGCCATATGGGGTTTTTGCGAAGCCACAGATCCTTGGCTAGCTTCCACACCAATTCTTGGCCTGGGTGCTTGCATTTCAGAAGGATGTGTTCAAGATCCTCGGGTTCATCGCAGAACTGGCATATTGCACGCTCCTCGCACTCCGGAATATGTTTCCAGAAAGCCCCAATGCGGTGGGAGGAGTGAAGTGACTTCCAGAGGAAATTTTTTACTTGCCGAGTAAAATCCTTGTGTCGAATGCTCTTCCATATCTGAGCAGGGGTAGGCGAGTGGTTGAAAATATTCTTAATTGCTGTGGTCACTTGTGTGATATTGTCACTTGTGGACTTCCTCACTACAGGAGTCTTTCGCTCCCTTATCCTGGCATATGCTATTGCCTGTGTCAATTTTTGCAACTTCGCGCCGCGCAGAATTAAAGCGGGGTCTGGCTCAGAACAAAGCTTTCTTGCCGTGGCAATCTGGCAGCCGGCCTTAGCAAGCAGGGTTGCATTATTTTGCCCTTCTAATTCTTGCTTATTTTTTCCGGGGTCTCCATCCTCAAACTGAGTCGTTCCTGTTCTAGCCTTGAGCTCAGAAGCTAGAGCCTGTAGTGGCTTTTTATTGGATATTTTTATCCACCCTCTGTCCTCCATGGCCGTGAGACGTGCTTCTTGAGCTGTGAAGGACAAGGGATTGTTCCCTTGACGTGCTTTGGACTGCCAGGAGGGTAGGAATTATTTCAGCAGTCTGTAGATTCTGCGGTTTATCCTCATGTATTCTGAATGAAATCTTACGAGGGTCGTTGGTACCATACCAAAGTCCGCCCCCGGAGACAGCGAGTCCGTTGTTATTTCGTCCAGCAGCGCTCCCCACGAAAATAGAGAGAGGTTCCTCGCGGGTTGTGAGATCTCGCTGGGGACGCACTATTTGTGTGGTAGTGTTGTCCTCTGGGGTTACACGGGTAAAAACTCGGAAACCATCTCGGAGGGAGGTGACCTGAGGCGGGGCCTTAAAGGTATTTGGAGGCATTTCATCCTCCGAAAAATTCTGGATATGTTGCGGCGGTTGCCTGGGGTCCCATTTAGGCATATGGCGAGAGAACTTACGTTCAGCGGCTGAGACACAGGCTGCGGGGTTTTCGCACCCTAGGGACCTTCTGTCATGGCTGCAGGCAAAGCATTTGCAATTCGTGAAGGCACGGTGTGCAGGATCAGTTATCCTGCTTAGCAGTCTGAGTCCATCCTCGACGAGGATAGCACCATAGTTATTACGGAGGCATTTGCAGGCATCCGAATTATTTATTTGAGATTGCTCTGGGTTTTGTCCAGAGTGGTGCCAGAGGGGCATTTTGCCCAGGATTTCACGAGAGGGGGATATCAAGTCAAACTCCACCCCATATTTCTTTGCACATTTAAGCATGGCTCTGTGCCTTTTTGGCCATTTTTTCTCGTTTGGGCTCCAATCCTGGTAGAAAGAGTTAACCATAGACTCTTTGTCAGCTCTGGAGTCAACAGTAACGATCTTTTGAAGGCGTCGATCGAGCAGGGAGGCCCAGGTTGCCCGATCATCCGAATCAAGTTCAAGATAGGTCTTTAGTTTCATTAACTGGAGGGCTTCATTTCGAGCATTCAGGTCAAGGAGGTTCTTCCCTCCGACCTCCCTCGGGGCCATCAACATCTCGAGGCTAACCGGTGAGGATTTCCCATCCCAGAGATATTCTCGTAGTGACTTTATTAGGTGGTCCCGAATGTGTGGCGGCATTTCGTTGACCTGTGTCAGATATTGTGTCATAGATCCAATAGTCATTTGGATAACCTGGCATTGAGTGTAAGATGAAGTGCCTCCCAACGGGTGAGTGCAGCACCTATTTTTTTTACAACAGGTGACCACATTGTGAAGCTGTCAATCTTATTACCCACATGGCCGCCAAGGATGCGGACTGATTCTCCGTCCTTAGCAATGTGTATGTTCAATGGAATTTGCGCGTCTTGTTCATTCATACGTCGGGACTGGATCATAGATGCGCGAACGGCTGGCGAGCCAACTGGGATGACTTCTGTTTTACCCACATTAAATTTTGCACTAGATGCTTGGCACCATTTTTGCAGGAGCCTCTCTAGTTCCTCAAAGCTGTCGCTCTCGTCGAGGTATACCGTGGTATCATCAGCATACATTTTTACTAGTACTTTCTCCAGGACGTTGGGAACTGAATACCCTTTCAGATTTGATCGCCGTAGCAGATGGGCTAATGGCTCTATTGCTAGATTAAATAGCAGGCAGGAGAGGGGGTCCCCTTGTCGTACCCCTCGAGTTATCTTGAAGGAGGAACTGATCTCTCTGTTGATAACCACATGGGTTTCCGCATCGGAGTATAGAGACTTGACTGTGTTTATGAAGTGTTCGGGGATACCAAACTTTTTCATGGTTTCCCACAAGTAGCGGTGGGAGGTTTTATCATACGCTTTTTCCTGGTCGAGAGCAATGATGGCGCCATTAAGGAGCTCCTCCTCGGAGTACTCTACAACTTCCATGGCAAGGTAAATCTGGTCCAGAATTCTCCGACCTTTCATGAAACCTGCCTGGTCTCGGTGAATCAATGTTGGGGCAATATGCGACAGCTTATTTGCGAGAGCTTTGGTGAACAATTTGTAGTCGGTGTTCAAAACCGTAATTGGCCGGTAGTTTGCGATGTCAGTGGGGTCTTTCTTTTTCCATATCGGACACATCCACCCGGTGGAGAATTGTGTGTTCTTGACCACGCCATGCTTTTCGATGCTGTTGTACACCAAGGTTAGGACTCTGACTATGTCAAAAGTGGGGCTAGCTGGATTATTGGCCGAGTTTTCGGTACGTTTTGCTTCGGAGTGAAGGTCCCGCAGTTTCTTCCACAATTCTGTTGGGATTCCGTTCACTCCCGCTGCGGAGCCTGAGGAAGATTGTTTTAGCGCTAGGAGAACATCGTCCTCCGTAAGCAACTTATTCAGTGGTCGCATCTCTGGGTCGTTTCCATGCGAGCTTAAGCCGTGCAGAACCTCCTCAATTGCTGTGTTTTTAGCCACAGGGTCTTCTTCGGTTTCGTCGATTTGGAGATCATTATGGTAGTCACGCGCTACTTCAGCCATTTCATCCGACCTCTTGCTTCCCTGTGCAGGAACAGTGTCCGACCTTTGCAGAAAGTCAAACGTATCTCGGGGTTTGGGTTCTTTACTCATGCGCACGGAGAATTTTGTTATTCTGTCTAATTCAGTGTGACAGCGAATTCTGGTGTCCATGCGCCTTTGCTCACTTTGACGTAGAACCATATCATCAATTGTATGTTGCAGGACTGCAACCCTCTCAGCAGGCGAGGCTTTGTCCCATTCTGGGTACAGTAGAACTGCTCATATGGAATACCATCGGGACAGGGCCCGAGGCCATTCCATATGACGGTTATTCCACAGCAGATAAAATCAATAAAGAAATGAGTTTGTTTTGAAACCTCTAGCACCACTGTCTAGTTGAAGAACAATGAGGATTTTGTTTAAATTATCAGGTTCTCAACTTCCTGCACCCTGTCAGCACAGAACTCATGCACATGCATCCCTTTAGTCGTTTTAATGGGCATCATGATGAGAAAAGATAGCAATAAATCAATTATTTGGACACAATAGAACTATATAATGGTTGAAACAGCAATTTCACCACGGAAGAGATTCCCCAAAACAGCAAGTTTGGCTCAAATTTACCATTTTGGCCACCCGCACAATGGAATATCAGCCTAAACCAAGGCTCCAGGGCTATTCCATATTCCAGATGATGGTGGGTGGAATATTCCCCTATCCCAACATGGGACATGCTTAAAAGTGATTCCATATGACGGTTATTCCATATGATATTATTCCACATGAGCAATCCAACTGTACAAGCGTGGATCCGGGTTCTTGTCTGGATGTTCTGGATCGGGTTGGAGGACTGTTGTTGTGGGTTCAACTGGATTCGTTGTATCCGGGTCCAGCGGTTCATCTAGAGCGATACTTGGACCATCACCTGATAGTGCGGGGTTTTTGAGAATTGCTTCGCGTTTTCGCTGTAATTTTCTTTTCTTTTGTTCCAGGGCACCAACGGCGACCTTTGCCCGTTCACGGGCAAAATCCCGAACATCATCTTTGAAAGATTTGAAACCAGTCTGGATATTTACTGGATCGTTTGGGGCTTCATCAATTCGTTCTTCAAGCATAGCTCCAAGCTTAATTGTTTTGTCCATAAATTCCTTATCCCGAAGGAGGAACAGCGGGATCGTGTATCTTCCCTTACCAATATATGGCGAGCCAGGGGCCCTGATCTGTACTATGAAAAACCTGTGATCTGTGAGGCCCCCAGCAGCATCGCTGATGGCCCAGCCTCTGGAAAATTTCAGTTCCGCTGGTGACACATAAATTCTGTCGAGGCGGGACAGGGTCACAGGAGACCTGCAGGTAGGCCATTAAATGATCAGAGGTGATACCTTATTTTAGCCGAGGTGTTACCTGCGGCGATCAGCGGCGATCCCTCGGCTGTCTATATATATCCGTTTTCGTTTTCGTTTCTCGTATATACCCTGTTAAAACGGCTGGCAAGGAGTTCACAGAGGAGGTTCGCCGTGTGCATACGTTCCCCGTTCCCACCAGCGATGGTGGCTACGACTTTGGGGTGGGCCGCACCATCCCATTGCCTGCGCTGCCCAGTTGGGTGATGGCGGAATAGGGTGCCGGAGGTCAAGCCGTAGATGTGGCGGAACCCGTTGACCAGGGGCTGGGTGAAGGAGCCGCGAGGGGAATTTCCATTGACTGTGTAATAATTCGTGCTGCACCACGGTGAGCACGGGGGTGGGCGCGAGGAGCAGGCTTGGGCTCGGGGGCAGTTGGCGTAGCACCGGTCGGTACCGCACGCCCAGCGGTGTCAGCACGCTGGCATTTGGGCGGGGAAGTGGGAGTAAGGTTGGCATGTCAGCGAGAGGACAACACCTCGTTGGTGATGTCAGTCTCGTGGCCCATGGAGAGTGCCAGACCATGCTGGAGGTCTGCCTCTTCATCGTAAGTGGTGCATCCTTCGTCAAAGAAACCACCGAGTGAGGCGATGGAGGGAGTGGGGGAAGCGACAGGGGAGGGCGAGCAGGTGACAGCTGAGGCCTCATAAATGCAAGAGCCAGCAAAGTGGCGTACAACGTACCTCTGTTCTTCCCTTTCCCTTTACTTTTACGACGCTCCGCATGGGATTGCATGACTTCAGCCCCGGGGCTCAGGAGCGGTGAAACGGTGTGCTTACAATACGTCTTGAATATGCTAGTTATAGCATGTTGTGAAACAACACTAAAAACCACACAAACAATATCTTATCACTCCCAAAAGACTAGCGCAATCCTTAGTTGAGTTCGGGTCCAGACCGTAGTATGCAGCCAGCAGGTTTGGATTGTACAGTTAACAGCGAAACAAGTACTATGAGGCACTAAAAAAGTCCCCGCGGCACTTCACTTGGCAAGTTACAGCAGTTATCTTCCGCCGCGGCGTTGGATGAACGTTTGTATGAGACGGATACAAGAAGGTAGTGACTATAAAGATAGTTCTATCGCTTCAGGGCAGAGTTTGTACTGGTGTTCACAAAATATCCCCAGCAATGGCCAATTCCAATTGCTATAATGAGGCAAGCTGTTTCTTCCTTGGCAATTCTCTTTACTGCAGGACTCTCCCATACAGCAGACCTAAACTTGTCCTCGTTTAGGGACGTTTCCTTCACTTTTATAGTAACGGCTTAAGCGTTGACTGCAAAGTCCAACTAATCGATCCAACAGCTAATGACAGGACTCTCCCTGACGAGTGTGAAGGCAAAGCAGCTGACAAGTCACAACCAATTCTCAGGTGGTTAACCGTTTGAAGCTTAACTGATGAGTCCCTTGCTTGACAATTCGAGCCAACAACCAACTTCAATTTATAGACAAGTTACAAACAGAGATAGTAAACGAATCTCCGCGAAATATGCCTGAGGACACCCACGCCGATAGATGGTGCGATGAACTGGCTGTATGCGGGTTCTACAGGCTGCTTTTATAGTAATAGTACAAACGAAAGGAGATAAACTAGATATAGTAACTGAGATGTGGTGCTTGGTCATGTAGGTTCGTTCCCTCGTGGTTCTTCGTCGATCCCGCATGCTCTTGGTGCCGGGAGATCGTCGGTTTTGACCCCCGCGGTCTATATTTGGTATATTGGCAATACCGCGGTGCCTTCTGCACCCGCAGTACGATGCCACGCCGGCTGGGGTTGAACCCAGCCTTTTCAATACATTCCTCCTCGTGCTTGTCTTTGGTGGATCCGGCTGCGGGCAGTGCTTGGCCCGCGAAGTACCGGAGTGCCTGAATCCGATCGTTAGGATTCGAATTAGGACTTGTGTGTCTTTGATTTGACAGGTCGCGTCGCGCCGCGGCGCCACGTGATCGTCCGATCGCTTTGGCAGTTCCCTGTCTTAGGGAAAATGGTCTATGCTCGACCGCGGCCCGTTAGTAGGCTCCGCGGTAGGTTATACACAGTTATGGGACGCCGCAGGCCGCTTTCCTCCATAATGTAACCGTTAACACAACTATGTCTTTGGCAGAGAGGCGCCGCGGTGGCACCGCGGCAGCTCTCATACGCAGTTTAATGTACCGCGCAACATGTTAAGTCTCGCCCTTCATCTATGCAGTCTCTGGGTCGCTTTTATAGGAATAAATCCCTTGAATAGGTTATAGGCTGTTATGGGTATATTCCTTGGTAGTGTATTCAGAGTACAACACGCCGCGGCGTCACCGCGGTCGTGCTCTGAATACTACAGTCAGTAGTCGGAGCTCGCTCTGACCCTCCTTTATATCACCTAACAGAGCCCAGGTATACAGATATATTTGTATAACACTGAAACTACCTTGCGCCTTTTATGATGTGTTTATAAGCGCAAAAATAGCTAGAGGACGTGCATTTGGTGTTGCGCCGTCTCACCGGGGAGCGCAAATCTTTGGAACGAGTATAGGTAATGGACAGCCCGTGTCTGGTTGATGCCGCTGCGTCGAAGGAGGGAAACATTTCCATCGCGCTGACGACTTTCCCTACCTGAACAACTTAACGTATAACTTCCCCTCAACAAAGCTGAGATATAGCGACCAGGAAATCTCAATGAAGGTACACCATGACCTTCTCCTGCAAGCCCTAATAGCTCAATCATTTTCTCAGACCTCGTTGGAAAAAAATGCTTCCTCAACCAATTTTTTGGTTTTCCCCATGTTTTGACAGGGTCTCAGGACCCCTCCTCCCTCCTGTTTGAGGCCACCTTTCTTATAAAATATGGTTCAGGAAAACCCGGAGGGCTGGAAAGAAATTCTCCAGGGCTGGCTGAAATTGTATAACAAGCCTGGGCGGTTTGCCTGAAACACCACCGTCCCGTCGTTGTCAAATCAAAGTACACAGCGGTGTATGTACTATTGCTGGATACTACCACCCCAAATCTCATCCTATGCGCACCATTATTGATGGAGTTATGAACGCCTCCATGATGACCTCATGGAACCTGTGAAAAATCACTCAAATCTCGTAACTATAAGATGGAAGAAAAAAGGCAAGCCTGTGGTCCCGGGGAGTGACGTAAATGCAGCTTCTGTCAGGAATCCATCGAGGATCCTACTCATGTTCATCTCTGAGAACCCAGAGCTTACGGAAGTACGCGAGGCGTTCCTGGTCGACCTATATCCCAAGATCCCCGAGTTTAAAGGCACGTACACGGATGAAATGGAATTTTTTCGAGCAATTCTTGCGAAGAGAGAAGTCCCACCGACACTGGCTAAGCTCGTATTCAATGTTCTCTGGATATATGATGCTACTTCTGGAACCACCGGCGGGCCCTTGATACATGGCTTCTGGCAATGGACCAAATCGAATACAGCAACGGCCGGGGAAAATACGTAAGAGCCGGAGTGAGGGCGGCAGAGGACGGCAAATTCTAGTTTACCACAGGAAATCAAGTGGATTTCAAAAAAGCCAAACAAGGAGTATGCTAAGGTGTCCGCGATTCCGTGTGTACTGAGATGGTACGAAGGAAGCTGACATGGTAGAAAGGAAACGAGCCGGAAATCACAGAACGTTCATTCGGAAATGCCATGATCAGAGATTCATGATCAGGGAAGCTTAAGCAAACAAGTTCTCCGCCTCCGTGATAGCCTCCTTCTTGGCGGTCTCAGTGAGCCCCTGAATAACGGAAGAGCGGGGCCTGAAGATACGGGAGTTGAATTCTACGGGACCAAGAATCAACATGGGTAACACTTGACAAAGTTTCGCATACCTCCAGTAATCCCGTTCGCATCCTTCTGAACAACCAGGATGCGACGCGAGTCAGACCAAGCAACTAGCCGGATATGGTAGAGCTGGATGGAAGGGATAAGGCCCGGTCAACATATGACAAAGTGATAGGGAAGAACCTTGAAGTGAGGGTGATCGATATCGGGGAAGCGGATAACACCGATGTCGACCATGGTCTTCTCATGATACTCATTCTTGTAGATGAGAGCCGGGAAAGAGTCTATGGTGGCCCCAGTCTGGGCGACGATATGAGCCATGACCGTGACATCAATGGCGGTGCTCTTCAACACATCGTCGTCATTGACGAGCTCGATGAACCAGTTCTCGACCTAGAAGAATGTCAACTCATATTAGAATGATGATTTATTTTGAGTTTTACCTCTCTGACAACGTTAGGGTCCGGGGAGCCGTCCACTTTGAAGAAATTAGTTTCTTCCTTCACGAGCCTCTCAGCGCGGGAGATCCCAGACGCCTCTGGTTCCAAGAGCGGATTCTGGATCATGAGTTCAAGCATTCTTTCCCAGGTGCGTTGCTGGACAGGGACTGTGGCGAGAAGCCGCATGGTCCCTGCAATCATGATCTTGAGCTCGTCGTCCAGGCCCTTGATGCTGCTACTGGTCAACTCGCCGAACGACGGAGCGAGACCCAAGTGAAGATAGTCATCGCGGGTCGCATCGTGGACATTCATCTTCAGCAGGTGTTAGTGTACGGACGACAAATCCGAGAGCAAACTACTCTGTACCTTGGACCAGTCAAACTGCTTGACGAGGTCAGCAGCTTGTTGAAGCCTGCCAAATACAGCGACCGCAGTAACCATGATAAATGCAGATGATGGCTGAAAAAGTGAATCAAAGTAGACAGGCTGGAAGGATGTTGATCAAAGGTGGTTGGGCAGAGGCCTTTTAAATAATCTGGGAGAGGCGGTCACAACATCCCGGTCAACAGTCGGCGGAGGTCTAATTCACCTGCTCCAGCGGCCTGTAAATTAACATCATTATCCCGTTGACAGCAATTAGCAGGAGTACTACGTCAAGTGGTACACGGCATATAGGATCCGGGATGCACCACTCTTAACAACCTGGACCAACTCCTCAATTCTCAGGAGGTGCAACAGACTTTGAGGGCAGTAGATGGGATGGTTCCACGTCGCGCCGTGCCAATGACAAGATTACAATGCGCGGCGTATCCATTACGACATGTGTCGAGGTTCCCTACTGCCGGACTGTCGTCCTATCTCGGAGTTCCCCATTGCCGGAGTTGACGGAATAACCTTGAAGGCGCGGTCCCACGCCATCGAGCTGTCTCAATCTCGTCCGGAAATTGCCTACGGTGTGCTCCACCTAGAGCCGGAGTGAGAGCTGGATTAAAAGTTCAAGTTGATGTGAGAGGAAGGCCTTTTGAAAAGACGAAAGAGATTTCCTGAAGGCTCGATCCCAAGTGGAACGGGCGACCCCGCCCAATCTGATATCTCTGCATTGCACAGGGAAGGTGTGTGCGGTCCCACCCACATCGAGCTGATATCAGGTTGCATCTGTGTTGCGTTGGATGGTTCCAGTATGCCGAGTTCAAAGGACTCGGGACAGAAAGCTAGGGGCATGAGCAGAAACATGAGAGTTCAATAAAGATAAACCCGGGTACAAAAAAACAATCCATCTACAGACGAAGAAGAGCTCAACCACGAGTCGAATGGGTGTCCCTGCACGCTTATAAAACCCTTTCGCCTCATCTTATCATGTCACAAGTGAAGTTGCGTTCTCGTGCGGTGTCCTTGATCTCGGTGTTGGTTTGGCTGCGAACGCACCTCAGAATTTGATGTGAGTGAGGGAGACAAAGGCAAAAGAGCGGCACAGGGTAAAGAGAACGGCCTCGACGGTGCAGCAAAAAAGATTCAGAACAGGGTGGGGATCAAGAAGTGGGGGAGAGGACAGGAAAAAGAGCGTCGCAAAAGGTGGGATGGCAGGACGAGGTGTAATGCTAGTGCGATGAGGAATGGAATGGTGAGAGTGCCGCCAACGGCGAGCACACTTGAAGATGACGGGAATGGATGCGAAAGAAGTGGAGCGCGAGGCGATGAGAGAAGGAACCCCGCGATGAGAGCGAGGGCGAGATGACGAGAAACGAAGTGACGCGCAGAGCCGTACAACGGAGGGGGAGATAACGCAGCGACAAGCGCACAAATAGCGCGCACATTCGGAGACCGGCGACGACGTGATGGGCCGCACGCATTGCGTACTGGCAGACGTATCTGTCCAGGGCCCAAATAAAATTGTAATGGCCACTCATGTGGGGATACGCAGTCCTGAGCGCGGGTAGTGTTTGTAGCAAGCGATCGAGCGTTTCCCGCCTCCTTATCCCAATCTCTCTCCCTTCATCCATGTCGAACTCCTGTGTTTCAATCACGAGCTCCTCCAGCGACGGCACGGCCAGCACGTACTCGAGCAAATGTGTGGCTAGTGCCATGAGCGCGGAACAGGACACCGGAGATACAGTACCCGCAGCTGCGAGGCAAGTGGTGTCGCAGGCCGGCCGATGAGCAGGTTCGTGCGGGACCGCAAGACGAGCGCGCGCAGCCCGGCGCCCGCGGCACGGAGGGCAACATGGACTGCCTCCGGATCCGAGTCCTGCAGCATGATATGAGGCGTATCGATCGCGGGCGGCGCGAGGAGTGCCAGGACAGGCGAGTTAAGCAGAGGGAAGTCAAGGTGCACAGTGTCCACCCGCGCAAGTGGGGTCTGCACGACGGTGGGATCCTCAGCTTCGTTGGACTCCACTGCCATCGTACTATTGCGGCGCGCGAAAGATGGGAAGGTAAAAATGCCGCGCAAGAGTGTTACGATGCCCGAGTCACGCGCGGTTGTGCTGAGCTCGAGCTCAGGCGTCATATGTAACCGTGGGAGAAGATTCCAGTTGCCCGCCAACCGCAATGCCTTGCATGCAGGGAACTGAGCTAGAAGCTTCGGGAGCTGAGTCTCGGTCCACTTGGCGGTTCGGTCAACGAAGAGGATAATTTCGCGCACATAGGGTCGGATAGCCGGATATTTGAATGTCGTAAGGACCTTTTTATTGTTGGGGGTAATTGAGAATGGGGTAATGAAGATGGAATAGAATAGGACAGCACGACTCAGTGCCAGCCAAGTGTGCGAGACGAGCCCGCAGTGGGAGAGAGGGTGCTTATCCAAGGGGGAATCGGGATTCGAATTTCCGACAGGGGAGGGGGGGTCCCGGGAGGGCCGAAAAAAACTTCTACCTATATATTAGCAGGGAAGGAAAAGAGCCTCTGAAACACATTTATGAGCCTTTAGGGCTCAAGTTCACTATTGGGAGCTCAAACAGAGGGCTGTGGTAAGCTCAGGAATATTCAGTTCAGTTTTGTAGACCAAAAGTGGGCCATACGACAGCAAAAATAAGTCAAATTTAATGCATTAATACTCACAGAATAGTTGGACAGGACTGGAACAATGTCCTCAATGATGTGGAAACACATCGTGAATTTTGTGAGAATTTTGTGGCCGAATTGGTGGTGGTGGTGAGGACGCACATGGCCGGAAAGAACGGACCGCTGCCAGGGGTGGGAAACTCTTTCCGTTTATGGAAGGAGGGAGGGGGAGGGGGGTCCAAGGAAGGTTGAAAAAAACTTTTCGACCCTATATCCTTTTTTCGAATCCTGATTCCCCCTTGCGCTTATCTACAGAACAGTGGAGGTTCCTGATGACCTGGTCGACAAGCTCCGGGGGAAGTCGAGGCTTCATTGTGGCATTACGGGCGAGGGGACCCATCGCTTTGAGCGTGTCAAAGATTGGTGGTCACATGCTCAACGCGTTGTTCATTCAGCAGCAAGCAAGACCAAACAATGTGATGAAATCAGGATCTGTACCGTTTAACTTTTAACTTTTTTCTCATGTTGGTCCCTTCAGTAATGCGGGGGTCAGACGATTCAGGGGAAATAAACACCTACACGATACAGAAAAAACGCTGACCGAGGACCCCTGCAAATGGGCCAAATGCCTGTCCGACGCTCACAGAGTTTGCAGTGTGAAATTGGATGATGCCCTAGCAACACTATATTTCTGGATGGCATTCAGAATCGTGTCTGTACCACTTGACGTACTGCTCATGCTGACAACATGGATAATGATGTTAATTTACCGGCTGCCGGAGCAGGTGAAATGCCGACTGTTATGTACCTATACGTCCGTCGACTAATGCAGTGACTAGCGCTAGCACATTTTTTAAATGCCCACTGCCCAACCACCGTTAATCAACATCCTTCCAGGACCACCACTTTCACTCACTTTTTCAACCCTCATCTGAATTTATCATGGCAACTGCACTCGCAGTATTTGGCACTCTTCAACAAGCTGCGGACCTCGTCAAGAAGTTTGACTGGTCCAAGGTATAATTTTTTCTGGGATTTGTCGTCCGTACACTAACGCCTGCTTCAGATGGATGTCCACGATGAGACCCGCGATGACTATCTTCACTTGGGACTTGCCCCGTCGTTCGGCGAGCTGACCAGCAGCAGCATTAAGGACCTGGACGACGAGCTCAAGATCATGATTGCAGGGACCATGCGGCTTCTTGCCACAGTCCCTGTCCAGCAACGCACCTGGGAAAAATGCTTGAACTCATGATGCAGAATCTGCTGCTGGAACCAGAGGCGTCTGGAATCTCCCGCGCCGAGAAGCTCGTGAAAGACGAAACCAATTTCTTCAAAGTGGACGGCTGCCCGGATCCTAACGTGGTCAGAGAGGTAAATAAAAATAAAATCTTATTCTAGAATGAGTTCACATCCTTCTAGGTCGAGAACTGGTTCATCGACCTCATCAACGACGATGATGTGTTGAAGAGCACCGCCATTGATATCAAGGTCATGGCTCATATCGTCACCCAGACTGGGGCCACCATCGACTCTTTCCCGGCTCTCATTTACAAGAATGAGTATCAGGAGAAGACCATGGTCGGCATTGGTGTTCTCCGCTTCCCCGATATCGATCACTCTCACTTCAAGGTTCTTCCTCGTCATTTTGTCATATGTTGACCACCACTTATCCCTTCCGTCCAGCTCTACCATATTCAGCTGGTTGTTTGGTCCGACTCGCGTCGCATCCTGTTTGTTCAGAAGGATGTGAACGGGATTACTGGAGGTATGACAAAGTGTTACCCATGTTGATTCTTCGTCTCGTAGAATTCAACTCTCGTGTCTTCAGGCCTCGCGCTTCCGTTATTCAGGGGCTCACTGAGGACATCAAGAAGAAGGCTATCAAGGAGGCGGAGGACCTGTTTGCTTGAGCTTCACCCAAAATCCCTGGTCATGGCAATTCCGAAAGAACGTTCTGTGTTTAGTAATGGCATTTTACTTCCGTCTCGTTTCCTTTCTGCCATTTAAGCTTGCTCCGTACCATCTCGGTACACGCGGAATAGCGGAGACCTTAGCTTAGCCTTCTAACCCCTCGTTTGTCTTTTTTCGAAATCTACTTGATTTCTTATGTGTCAAACTCCTAATCTGCTGAGATTCTCGGGATTGAGCCATTAACGAGTACGAAATCTTTTTCCACGCTATTTCTCCTTCGCGGGATACAGTCAAACTCCTTTCCCTTCAATATATTGAGGTCAATTTCCCTTTTTCTCTCACCTTTTGTCGCCACCATCACACAGGCTCTAGATATTAACGTTGGTTGCACAACTTGGACTTGGTGCAGTATTGTATTACGGGTTATGGGTGACCCCATGGATTCAGCACGCTACGTACCCTGATAACGCAAGTTTTCCTGCAGCCTGGCCGACTCAGGATTCTGGGCGGCTAAGAAGCGACGTGGACCCGTAACATTTTGCATTTCGGTAGCGGCCATCCTATTGTGTCGTAACCGCGTTCTTTGCGATTAAAACATGAGGACACAGAAGAAGTCAATGACCATAGGCATGCCAAGGCCGCCCGAACACCTCCGCCAATGAGCACACAGCCAGCTTGGCGGCATGCTAACTGCTCCCACGGCTGTATGTTGGTTCTGCGGGAGAAGTTCGATGGAATTCAGTCGTGCTGCTGCGGAGTTGGCGCAAGGCTTCTCGACGGGTTTTAATAGCCTTTAATGCCCACTGAACTTTTGCTTGGTTGGTCTTCCAACGGGCTTTAATTCCCGTTGAGGGAGTTGTGGAAGAGTATAAGAGTTCTGCATGTTCTGCATTAAATAAGACTCCGCGCCATCTTCGTCACTTCGTCACTTCGCTTAGCGCTGTGAAAGTTCGTAACTTTGATAGGAATTCGTGAAAGTTCGTGAGTTTGATGGCTTTCTCTGAAAGTTCGTGAGTTAGTATTCCAGCCATGGCAAACGGCGACTCCTCGGCACATCACGGAGTGATGTGCATCAACAGCTTGCCGAGGTTAGCCGGTTAGGTTCCGGTTAGCTGGTTAGGGGTTGGAGGTTAGAGGTTTTGGTTAGGCGGTTATGGTTAGAGGTTAGAGGTTAGTGGTTAGTGGTTAGAGGTTAGCGGTTAGGGTTAGAGGTTAGTGTTAGGCCAGGGTATCAATATATAAAAACAGGGGAGAAGGAAATGATATGCGTCTGATTTGTGTGATTTGTTCACCTCACGAACTTTCCTGGGAATTCACCAAAGTGATGAAGTTTCAAAGGTTTCCATCAAAGTGACGAACTTTCGCGAGTTTAAGCGAAGTAACGAAGTCACGAAGGTGACTACTACTCATTAAATAATAGCCAACGCGCCCACAATGCACTTCGCTAAACTTGTCTTGCTCTCCACCTCGCTTGCTCTCCAAGCCTGCGCAGGACCTTCGTTCCCCAAGGTCACTGCGGGTGCCTTCAAGCTCATCCAAGCCACCACCGCCGTACCCGGCCGCCTGTCGACGAATGCTGACTTCCCGACAGTCAGCCTTTCGTTCTGTCCACGGACAACCTCATCGTGAACACCACGGTTCCCCAGGGCGATTTCGCGGACCTTGGGTGGATCTTCGCGTCCGTGGGGGACGACACCGAGCCCTTCGTGTACGATGGGTTCGCCAAGAACATCACTGTTCTGTACACCCCACCGGGCGGTGTCGAGCAGTTTGTTTTCGGGCAAGTTGTCTTCTGTTCTGTGTATTTGATTTATAGTGCTGATGCATATCTATGATAATTTTACAGCATCGAATCCGGCCCAGGGATCGGAGGCAGCGACGGTTTCTGCGGCTTCTTCCCAGGATTCTGGATCGAGGGGGTTCTGGATTTGTCTGTTCTCGGAACGTACGATTGTCACCTTGTTTGAGTTATGTCGCGGTATACTGACTGAGTCTCGTCGGCTAGTTATACGGGCAGATGGATTGTCGAGTTCGGGGAAAGCACACAGCCGTATGCGACGGAAATGGTATCCGGCATTTCTCGGTTACTGTCAAGGGTGATAACACCACGTTGAGGCTGCATAGCCGTTGGATTACCCTTCAGTGTCGGCGGAAAATAGGGGACCCATTTGGCGCACAAGATCAATCTTTTGTTGCGATTAAATCCTGGGAGCCTTCGGGTGGTTGCTGTGACGTGGGGCTGCAAGTAATCCTGTCCGCAAACTTGCCGACGACATCCGCGTGAGGGGAGTAGAAAATTTGAGAGAAACAGCAAGAGACATTCAAGAATAGCAGCCACGCAGGTGTTGCGAAGTGTTGTTGCTGGATTCTGGCCTGAATTGAGCCAACCTGGGCTGAATTTCATCAAATCAACGCAGCGTGATCTGTACACTATTTCCCGGCCATTTGTGCGACCCACGACGTCAAACGCAACAGCAAAGGGAGACAAAACATGTTGACAAGAGCACCCCCAAGTTTGGTGTTACAGGAAGAGTAGTAGCTTGAGGACGGCGTCGAGGCAAGTGGATGGCAGATAAGCGTGACGTGACGAATTATCTGTCACACAATTATCTGCCATCCTCCAACCGTTGGGCACAAAGATACTATCGACACATTCTGAGAACACAGAACATCTCTATATTCCTTCATACACATCCTCAATTATTTTAATGAATTTAGAGAATGAGTGTGCAAAGATTATAGGAAGCCGTGGCAGATAACCTTACAGCCACTGGCAGATAACACCCAGCTGATCTATTCGTAAACCAAATTTTAGAGTACGTACGCACTATCCGAGTTGAAAATTCTGGCAGATAGGCCTTTGAGTTGAGTTTCGGAGCTACCCATGAAAACGTTGATTTCAACTTCCAGGCATCGATGTTACAATTGTCAAACGATACACTGGTGGAAGATACATCAATTGAGCTACATGCAAACACTTGTGGGCAGTTATTGAAGAAGTAATACAGCGCAGCGCACAATATCGTTCCGGTATAATAAAGGAGATGGCCCTCGCGACTTCCAGGGCACCGTCAAAAATCGCCGCCGGCGCTGGGACCCCAGCTGCGGAAGGTGGCAGAGGCCGCGGTTGATGGCCTCGTCGTCGAAGGGATTTTCGGGAAGCGCGAGGTCCTCCGTGATGACCTTGGCCTCATGCAGCGCCTTCAATAGGTGGAGGATCCCCGCATGCGTCTTCCCATCGTCCGGACAGCCGGTGAAATGACTATCGTCGTCAATGGTGACACTTGTGCGACAAAGACGCAAAGATATAAATCCCAGCTCTGCATCATCATCCATACTCAGGCTCCTACCCCGAGCTCAAAGTCGGGCCTCAGAGTCAGAAAAGGATAAAAAAGCGCAATGACAGCTTATGTCCCCAGGCGGGATCGAACCGACATTTGATGAAGTGTGCAGAGTCAAGTCCAACTCTATAGCTAACCCACGGGGATGTCGGGATGGATACGATTGATAAGAGCAAGAGATTACAGCAATGCTGGTGATTGGCGACGGTGGGGACCTAGTCACCCGGAACCTGGGCCCCCACCAACAAAAATAAAAATACCGCAAATGCGTAAGGTTCCTCGAGGCGGCTCGAACGACCGTCTGTCCAATTACAATTCGTTTATTATTCTATGTCGTTGGAACGATTTACTTGAATCCACGTGGACTTGTATTGGGTGTATTACTGATTTTAGTTGAATTCCAACCAGATTTCAACCGTCAGAATCTACTATTCCCATCCAAACACGAATAATTTGTTTACGAGTTCACTGAACAATTCACGGAGACGACGCCCACTCTCATAGACGGATGCTGCGAGCAACAGGTCCGACGCGTCGAATTCCCTCCTGAAGTGGGAATCATGCAGCGCCGGTCTTTCAACCTTCCCAGGGCTTCGGAACCCACGACTCCCACCCAAAAAGACGTCATTTTGGGCACCCAACCCCCCTACCCGACCATATTTCATTTTTTGTTGCGTGATTTTCAGGCCCGCAGGACCCACCCCACCCCAAAATTGGTTAGTTGCTGTCTCTTTTTGGTACGGAAAAAATGCCGCTGCGATATTATTCTTTATCCGCCGTATGTATGGGGAAAGGTACACTGTCTGACCATCCCATTTCCTTTATCGTATCTCCACGTTACTGGAGGTGGTTTTGATGCTACTGAAAAGACAAATTTTTCCCACTAGGGAACTGTTACAACCTGCAGAAATGGCTCTCAAATGGCATTGGACAAAATTCTTAGGACCCAGAAAAAATTTCAGAATGTGTCAACTTGGGCCCCCCACCCACCCCACCTGGGGGTAGCATTGTCCTACCAAAATTTAATTCTCGCGCCTCTTGGGCCGTACATACCATTTGCGCGGATATAACTATGTCGCCCATTGTGACTCTGGATTCTCCGGCGAACGGGGTATCAAATCCTGATGCAATTCATTAGAAATGCCACTGGTGGGTCCAGAATCCCAAGGGCCACAGTGAAAAAAGGCCGTGCCGCAATGATCAATATTAGAATCTTTGTAGTGCCTTGAATCGCACGACTTGGCCTCGAAGAATGGCCTATCAACTGAGGATACCTGCAATATGACGGTTGACAAAACCACGGCGGTTCACTGCATCCAAGAGAGTGTACTTCGTGCCGTAGACTTTTCGAAGCAGGAAAAGCTCCAAAACATAAAACTTGATCAAAAAGAGGATGAGTAGAATCACGGATATTATCGGGCCAGTGTAGGGGGAAAGGACAGAGATGGCGGTAAGCGGGAATTTTCGAATGTGGTTGGGGGGCCAGGATGGGGCATGATTGAGGTAAACAGAGTGTATGCGCCTTCTTCTATATGGTGGCTGAGGTGAGCGCCCATATACTTCTAGCGGAGTATCATCCAACCTAAACAAAGGCTACCGAACGATGTGCTGAAAATATATAGGCCACCGGATTTGAAACTCATCCTGTGTCTCGTTGACCTCCAGAATTACGAGCGCAACATGCGAATAGGGGAGGATGCAGGCAGCCAGGATTTTCGCGGCCAGAGATGAACGTTGCCAAGAAGAAAAAACAAAAGTTGGGGAGCAAGTGAAACTTTGAAATAGAGCCGGGATCATTCCGCGTCCTGGAGAATCATGTGCAGAGCTGTTTGGTACGCTTGGAACGCCAGCAGAAATGAGGGGTCAACTAGATGCATGTTTCCGTAAGAGATCGAAATGTCAATAATATAATATATATACAAGTATATTGGACCCGCCTCCGGCGTGGAGTGAGCCCAAAATGCTGCTTAATTCTATTACTTTGCCCTACGGTGCCGCACTGCCGCTCGCTAACGCTCGCAGCGCGCGGCACCTTCGGGAAAAAGCACACGGCAGATTCCGAGTTGTGGGAACCGGCAGCAGCATCTCGACAGCCGGCAGCGAGAACTCGACAAAGTCTCGTGATTTATGCATGTGACTTATCAAAGTGGCTGTGCTATGGTCTTTTAAAGTATAGGATAAAATGGTACTGATACAACACACACAAAAATCGCTAGAAGAATTTAACGAGCTGGTCGATTTTAGTCACTGGTTGGGAGCCAACGAACGAGGGCTGGCATCCGAACGCCCGCTTGTTGACCGAACGCTTGAGCCGCGGGGGCGGAGGCGGGGGGGCAGCCGCAGCCGGGGGCGCATTGAGGAGGTCTACAATGATCCCCGAGCCCAACGCCAACTCCTCGCACGTACCAAATTCGTTGATGCTCGACATGGCCACCTCCAACGTGCCCTCCTCTGGCAGCTGGACGACTATTCGTGGTACTGGCCGGGGCCGTGGCTTTCGTGGAGGCCGTGTCGGGGGTGGAGGTCGCCCCTTCCGTGGTGCTGGTCGTGGCTATGGAGGCAGGTATAAGCCTTATGGTTATTAAATCCGGTATCGTCTCAAACACGACTTGATCTTCTGTACATTACTCATACGACTATTGGCCTCTTTGTACTACTATCCCATGCTCTTCGCCCTCTATCCTGTACCACCACCCAACGTGCTCCCTACTCCATTGTACAAAAATCTCGTACTTGTTCGATACTCGAGTAACCTTTGTTTGTATGTAACAATTGGAACTTTTGATACACGGTTTCGTCGATGCGTGTGACAAAAAACACTTGTTAGCTTGTTCATATCCACTAATGCGAGCTACGAATAATCATGAATGTACTCTTCTCGGCCAGTATATTCTAGTGATTTGGCGGCTTGATTAACCGTAAATAAAGTTGTCCGTGACGGCGGCCCTTAAACGCACCCAATATATGCCCACACAACCCAACGAAACCGATATTAGTACCTTGGGCCCTTCTGGATCACGGGAGGGTTTCGGGGCTGTGGTACTGCCCTCTCGCATGTGCCTGCCGGCTGCGAGTTCAGAACACGAAATCAGCAGGAGTCAGGGTACCCAGGGGCCTATCCCTGGCTACCAAACACTAGGCCCCTCCTGTAACGGTTATGTTGCTCTGGCTGTTACGGAGCAAAGCGAAGAGCAACGGGTGGGTACCTCCCCCAATGTTGCTGTTTCAACTCTACATTTATCTGGCGACGCTAGGATACATGTTAAAATTGATACAGCCCCACGAAACATTGTTGAAGGTACCGACCACCAGGTAGACGTGTGTATGGAAAGTATGAAGGTGTCTGATGAACCGATCTCGAATCAAAACCTTACTTCAGCGAATATAGACGAATGCACGGAAACGGGGGATCACAACTCCCGCAATTTAGCACAACAAAGTCAAGAGTTTTCGCAACATGATATTAGCAGTCAAGCAAATGGAACTAGCTGGGCGTCGGAAAATCGTGCCATTCGAAAGAGACATAAACTGCCAAAAGTGTTAAAGTCTGGCAAGTTCACTCGTTCTAGCTTAACGATTGGATCGCTCAACATTGCAGGGCGCGAAAGTAACTTGTCCATGAATCACAAACACCATAAATTCAAGTTTTTAAAGCAGACTATTGATGCAAATAACCTGGGAGTGCTCGGTATACAGGAAACTCCATTTGACGCTGAATCTGCTACGCAATTCAATAAGGTCTTCAACCGTTGGTTTAAGCTTTACTACTCCGCTCATCCCGATAAGCCATCATTGACTGCCGGGGTAGCCTTTGTCCTCAACAAAAAGTTCTTAGACACTGAAAACATCTGTGAATACGAATTAATCCCAGGTCGGGCCTTCATGGTGGTGATACCGTGGCACCGAGGGGAATCATTGAATATTCTCAACATTTACGCCCCAAACCATCCAGATGAACGCGACAAAATGTGGAAAGACCTTTGGAAAATGTGGGCCAAATTCCAATGACTCGCACCTGCCATTCCCAAACGTGGCCCTAGGGGACTGGAATGTTGTTGAAGATCCATTAGACAGAAGCTCGGGTTGTGCAGACTTGGTCCCTGAAAGCTTTAAGATACTCAAAGACCTATTTAATCTACAAGATGGATGGCGCGCTACCTTTCCTGACTCAAGAGATTATACCTGTTACCAGAAACGTACCAACCAACAGACACACAAATGAAACACATGGTTCTCACTCCCGTCTGGACCGAATCTGCGTGGTCAACCATGATTTTAATCTGTATAGACACAGGGGGCATGCCCCACCGCTTAAATTCTATAAGCCGCAGACGCTTATGAACGGCGGTTTGCTCGCTTATTGATGGCTCGGAGAAATTGCCGCGTGTTTCCCTCGTGTGCATGTGTAATGCACATTGATGTGTCATGGGTTCAAACCGGCGTAGTAGCGTTCTTTTTGACATACCAGCACTCTCAATGAGGCACCCATTTTGAGGTTATGGATCTCAGGCACCCAAATGGTAGTATATAAACACTGACTGGCCTATGTTCCATCTGGCACTATACCATTAGTTCCTCCTCAAAGACTGCAAACATTTGGTAGAGGAATTTTGCCTGTATCCCTCTGAAGTCTTATACTTTTCAAGATACTGGCTGTGTTCCAAGGAGCCAAAGAAGATATTCTAAGCTCCATGGATTGCATTGAATAAGGAAATATTTGCTGTGTACCTAACACACCTGAAAGAAATTCAACAATGCAGACAGATATATGTCTACATAAAGTTTGGTAATTTTTAGAGGTGTAGCCAACATTCCTTGTGTACTTCTGAGTCTGCCCAAATGAAAGGTGATATTTAAAAAGAATGCTGCTATGCAGGTTTGAACCCACGACACATCAATGTGCATTACACATGCACACGAGGGAAACACGCGGCAATTTCTCCGAGCCATCAATAAGCAAGCAAACCGCGAGCAAACCGCCGTTCATAAGTGTCTGCGGCTTATGGAATTTAAGCGGTGGGGCATGCCCCCAGTGAGAGGCTGGGACATTAAACACTGTTCTGTCAAAAGTGACCATCGCCTAGTTGTGACTCAATTAACCTGCAGACCAGACGAGAAACCCGGCCACGGACGATGGAGCCTTCCACTTTACCTACTGAAGTCGAAGAAATTTATGAATCGAGTCCAGGCTTTAGCCACACAACTACTGAAGGATGTTGAGCGCTTACAACTCTCAGATCGCGACGACCATGAAAACATTCAAACATTATGGGCAAAATTTAAATCTGATGTGATGGTGTGGGGAAAATATCACTCTCGGTTCATAGCGGATGAAATTACCCGCCAAGTAAGGCTCTGGAAAACACAACTCACTATCGTGTTGCATGATGAGGAATTATCACAGGACGACCGAGCACTGGCAGCATATTTACTGGAGAAGAAAATTACCGACTCCCTGCGACAACAGTTGGAAAGAAAAGCAGCATTATCAGAAGCTCGATACGACGTTGAAACACTTCACACCAAATCTTGGACAACGTCCGCAAAGGGATATCACCCAAAAGATTCTATCCGCGAATTCAAAATTGAAGAGAATACTTCGCGTTTGCCTCGGTATGAATCACGTCCAAAAAAATATGGCCAAGATGGCCAGAGACTATCACGACTCCATCCAACGCAAGACCTTCCAGAAGTATGGAAGAATAATGGCGACTGAGATTACACTGGAACAATGTAATGTTCGTTTGACCTAATCTAATTTCAAAGAGATGGACAAAGATTTAGAGACTGAAGATATTGATGAAGCACTTAGACTATCAAATAATGGCAAGGCCCCAGGTCTCGACGGCTTGCCATATGAATTTTACAAAATCCTCGATATCGTATTTCAGGAGAACAGAGACTCTGATCACGTAACTTTCGATGTGTTGGGTTTCCTAACCAAACTGTATAGGGATATCGAAACATACGGTATTGCAGTGTGTTCCAAATTTAATGCAGGATGGTTATGCCCGGTCTTCGAGAAGGGTGATAAATCTCTGATCAGTAACTATAGACCGATCACCCTTTTGAACTGCGACTACAAATTAATGACAAAGTCTTACTCCTTGCGCCTAATGAATGTAGCACCTTCTCTTGTGCATCCAAACCAAGCAGGTTTCATGAGAGGAAGGAGAATCGAGGACCAAGTAAAATTAGCGAAATTCCTGCTTAACTATGTCGAACCTGCTGAGGAAGATGGAATAATTGTTGCACTTGGCCAAGAGAAGGCATACGACCGAATCAACTGTTCATATATGTTACGAGTGCTCGAACATATGGATTTCCCACCAAAATTCCGAAAAACAATCGAAAGTTTCTACACAAACGCAGAGACAGTAACGGCGAAATGAGTGTCCCTTTCATTGTGACACGAGGAGTCCGACAAGGTGATCCTCTTTTGTGTCTATTATTTAACCTAGCCATCGAACCTCTCGCTTGCTTGATACGTAATTCAGGTCTCAAAGGCGTCACAATACCCGGAAAGGATGAAAATATGGTTGTCTCACTTTTTGCCGATGACACAACTGTCTACTTATCCTCCAAGGACTCACTTGAATTTCTGTGGCAAATTCTACGCCTATGGTGGGCAGCCTCTACGGCAAAGTTCAACCAGCACAAAACCGTTTTACTGCCTTTTGGCCGAGTTTCCTACCTTGAAAAAGTGCTCCGAGAGCGACGGATAAATGACGACTCACAGATTGGTAGCATTGAACCCAACTTAGTAATTATGGGTGATGGACAAACTTGCCGAATACTCGGAGCATGGATTGGAAACGTTGTAGACTATATCACCCCCCTGGCCGTCAGTTCTCGAAAAAATTACGAGTGACTGTGAGCGGTGGAAATTAAAAAAACCGAGCCTCGAAGGAAGGCGTCATATCATCAACATGACCATCGGAGGTCGTACACAATACTTGACAAGAGTTCAAGGGACGTCGGAAGACATTGAAGATGATCTGATTGAGGTGGAGCGATCTACGTCGATCCACAGGGACACATTCTACCTACTCTGAGTCCTTATATACAAACCATCCTAATGGAGTGTAAAATACCGTCATGACGCGCGGTGACCGGTCGGTGGGGTGATGAACCAAGCTAATCGACCCCGGGCCCTGTCCGGGAATTCCCGTGTGCAGTAAAGCTGGTTCCAATCTTCAATGTTAGACATACGATGAATTAATAGGAATGCGACTGATTTACATTACCTCGAAACAAACTACGGAAGGGGAGAAAAAAATCGTCAAGGGAATAGCTTTTATTTTGATGTCCCTGGGGCGTTTCGAACGCCCGTCTCTCCAGTAAGTCTCTCCAGTAAGTAGACGCTGTGTCAAAATACTCAATGGCGTGGAGTGATCTGTGACATTAATCCACAGGGACTTGAATTGCTCAGGTTAGTCTTTGCATACGAACTATCCCAGACCGGCGTGGGTGATGGACCAGATGCCAAGCCAGTCAATCTCCGTCCCGGAATAGTGAATATGCGACGTTCAATTGGCCCCGGTGCGCACTATGCTAATTCAATAAACGCGAGTGAAAAAGCGGATGGATTACGTCGCAAAAACTGTTGAAAAGTTGGGTAAAAATCAGTTGTTCACATGAATGTCCCAACACCCATCTCTTCATTGGTCATAACACCTATTTTTCCCATTTGGACGGAGCGATCTTCCTTGATCTGCAGGGATTCATAGCCATTGTATTTGACTCTTGATTATGTGCGCTATTTTCGCAGGCCACAGACCCAAATTTCGGGCCCGGATATCAATATATCACCCACCTTCCGTCCTCAGCATCGGTCGTTGTCTCCAAATCCGTTGCGTTGACATGAAAAAAGAGAAGACCGTCTCAAGTGTCCCTGAGGCGGTTCGAACGCCCGTCTCTCCAGTACTTTGTCTGACTCATCTGCGCATTTGAATAGAGCGATCTACATCGATCTACAGGAAGGGTTCCCCAATAGACGTGTCTCTTGGTTATGTTATGCGCGGGACTTTGGGTGGGACGCTTTGGGAAAAAGAATTCCAATATGAATTACGGACACCCAATCTTGGATGTCAATCACCGTCATTGGGGTGGATTGATTACTGTAATCCACAGCTCTCGGCTATTTATGTATCGCGTTTTCTTGCCGCGACCAGTAATAAAAATAAAAAACAAAAATAAAAAATAAAAAGAGCGTCGGTTCTGTCCAAATGGACCTGGGGCGGTTCGAACACGCGTTTCTCCAGTAATTCTCCTTGCCGGAACTCAAACCTGCATGAAGCGATCTTCATTGATCCACAGGGATTTGGACTGCTTGGTTTGGTTCTGGCATATATCCCATTGAAAGTAACCGAAATTGCCTTGTTCGAGAGTGGTGTCAGTGGATGCTTCGAGAGGGCGGGTGGGCGGTGGGCCAATGATATAGACCTACGCCAAGGGAACAAAAAAAATAGGAACGACGCACTGCATGTCCCTGGGGTGGTTCGAACGCCCGTCTCTCCATTAATCAATTCTTCGTAGCGCAGCATACATCCGGCTGGAGTGATCCCCTTTGATCCACAGGGATTCATGTTCACTTAGGTCAATTTCGCTGAATACAACTGTATCGAACACGGGCTTTACACGGCATTTCGGAATTCCACCCGCACCTGCGACTCGGGCTGCTCATAATTTCTCAAGTACGTTCCTTGCATCCTTTCGCACCGCCTTTGTATATCGTTACATATGGTACCTATCACGAACAGTGTTCAGCGTTCATTCCCCGCGGTAATCCCTCCAATTTCCGTCGCTGCATTTCTTTCCATCAGCGACGCCGGCAGGACTCACTCCTCCGAGACGATGACCACTGCCTTTGCCGTATTCCTTCCCTGCTGCACCCGCAGAATTGCGTCTCCAACAGACTCGAGACCGTGACTGGCTTCCTCCCTGTATTTGATCTCGCCGGCGGCGATCGCCTGGGGAATCGTGGCGTAAAACTCCTTGTCGTGCTTGTCCTGCAGGTGGAAGACGAGGATGCCGCTGATGGTGAGTGATTTGGCCCACGTTAGGTGTATATTCTGGGAGAAATGAATCATACATCATTGGCAGAGATTTTGGAGGGGGTAACATACCATGACGGGCTGATAACCGGTGTTGTAACCTGTGAGGGTCGGAGTGAAGTGCTTACCTCCACGGGCGCGTTACGTACCTGAGATTGTCCCGCATTCCTGCACGGGGTCATCAGAATACAGTTGGGAATTCAGTGTTCAAGACACTGGAGCGCACCAAGATGCGCCCGTTGATCGCCGCATGCTCCAGAGCAGCATCGAGCATATTTCCGCCCACATTGTCCCAGTACCTTCCCGACGCCCGCAAGGGTAAGCGACCCAGTGAAATGCACCGAATGGAGGTCCCTACACATCAATGGGCCCTTCACGAGCCAGGACCTCACGCGTATCCGTTGTCTTGTAGTTGAAGGCGACATCCGCGCCGATCTCTCGCATAAACTTAACCTTCTCGTCCGAGCCGCCGCAGGCGATGACTTTGAGGCCGTCGCGCTTCGCCAACTGAATTACCATGCTGTCGGCAAAACGTCCCTCAGTTCGATGGATTCCTGAACATAAATGGCATGCATACGAGCCGACAGGACCTGGAAAGGTAGACATTAATCCTCGTGGATCTGAACGACCAACGGAAATCACAGACCTGCCCCCGTTGATATGAAGGCCGATTCACCCTAAATTACATATTTAGCTGGAGAAATTGGATAGTAGAAGAGCTCTGACCTTCTTCGCGCGGGAGAACTCTTTCCACCCCATGAACGCTGTCTTCCCTAAATATCCACTCGTGAATATCAACGCTACTGCTAGAGTTATCCTCTTACCGGGCATCCCGGCCGCGCCGACAAACACTGTCCACGGTAACTTGGGGTTTTTTTCGAGGAAGATAAGCCCCTTCATACTGGGCAGGACAGTGTATTGCTGGTGAGCTAGTGTGAAGCAATCAGTCTAACCATCTTTCATCCAGGTCCGGGGAAGAACTGACGGAAGATCCCGTAAACATGCTTCCCCGCCGCCACCTCGGGGTTTTCTGAGCGCAGGACGACGCACACGCCATAGCCGTCAATCCTGGGAACGGCTGTATCAGCGTGAATGCAGAGGATGTCACAATGACCCAACGCACGGTGCACCCAGTATGAACGCGTCCTGCGGGGGAAACACAACAGGTGAGCGACACCCGTGCGAAATGACTGACACGTACAGCATATGACTTTTCCTCGGCCGGCCGCATCCTTCCTCGCATGTATGGATCGATCGAGAGAACGAGGGTCTTGATCAGGAAGCCTCCATTGAGCGGCACAGTCTCGAGGTCGATTTTCTCAGACGTGTCATATTTGGTGGTCTCTCCGGGGATGGGAAAGTCTGAACGCCGGGTCAGCTCTGCTGAGACTTGGCCGCTAACAGATAGAATGGGCGGTGCGCACCTTTGGGAATTGCAGCAAACAGGACGCGGGCATTCGTTATCGGAGCCATGAGCCGTTCGATCGAATTATTTTGAATGTCAAAGCAGGATCCACAGCCGTCTTATAGGGTCGCGCGCTTCGTTTGAATAACGGTGCAAGACCATCGTAGCTACGTCATAGTGGTCCAGCCTGAGAGAAAAACGGCGAGTTCGGGGTATGTGTAGGGCTTCGACCCGTCCGTCCCGTCAGACGGCCGGGTCAAAAGACGGCCGTTTTTTGCAACGGACGGACCCTACCCGTCCGTCAGGGCTCAAACCCAGACGTTGCGACGGACGGCACCCGTCCGTCTCACCCGTTACGGCCGTCGACGGGTGAATTGAGATTTAAATTCTTTTTTGTGCCATTCACCAGCGTAGGATGGCAATAAAGATGTGTGTAGAAGTTAAACAACTGTGGTAAACTAACATGTCTCCTTGATGCCTCTAATGTCACTCACAGGCGTACTTTAATAGACATTCACGTCTCAGCCTTTACATAATGTTTGGTGACAGAGCCCGAGTGAGTTCCCTACATCAGAAAACTCTCTTGACTGGGACTGAAGAGCTCGAATAGTATCCTGCCTGATAAAATGGAGCCTCTAAATACTGGGGATGTATGAAATATCTTCGGCGCTGAGCAAATACGATCTCGGAAACTTGCGGCAGTAACCGCCACTGGAGCAAAACTGTATTTGAGTAGCTCCAGAATACCGTTAAGTCTAAATTATACCTCCAATTAATTCTTAAAAACCATCATGGAGGTCCCAGGCGCTCCGTAGTGCGCAGAATTATTTGACTTGGCCGGTGATCAAACAGGACCCGTCAACCCGTCGACGGCCGGGTACGGGTGTCCCGTTGACGGGTCCACCCGTCCCGTACCCGTCCATCAGAGAATAAGATCTTCTCTCTTGTCGGACGGGTACCGACCCGTTGCGACGGGACCCGTACCCGTCAGTGACGGGGACGGGTCGAAGCCCTAGGTATGTGAGAATTTCTACAAATACGATCTTCTCCCGGATCCGGAGAAACCTCAAAATAATTTGTCTCCAACGGCCGTGCACCGAGATCCAGGCGCACAAAAGCACGGAACAGTTCCTGGAAGGCAGCGGACAGAAGGACCCACGAAAATTACAAGTATTGGGATTTTGGGAAAACAACGCGATGGCAGAAGATATATGAACATACAGATTTCACACAGATGGTAATCAGCAATGTAGGTGTTTTCAGAAGGAGAGTTGCGGCTGACTCTTGCGCACGCTTGCTTACTGTCGCGAGAGGTTGTGGCCCGATCATAAGGATCGCATTTACCATAAATCTGGCTCCCTTAGGAACCCAGTTAAATCCACGCAAATCCCTGTCCGAAAGTTGAAGGACTACTCAGGCAATTTTATATGAATTTGACCAGACATTGTCCAGGTCCGGTTTTTATCCTAATTATATACCAGGCAGCCCAGACCACTACAAGCAAACACGCTGTTTTATCAAAGGAACAGTTTTTCATTCGTTGTGGAAGGGTAGGATGAACCGCTGGTCGCCTCCCCCGATTTTGTATCTTCGGACCGCGTATTTGCTTTGTATGTACACATGGCCAAATACCACCTGCTTACACCCGAACCACCACCATCTCCGCGACCAGCACCCCACCGTGGGCATATTGCCAGTGAACCCCGAGCACCTTTACATCATATTCCTTCCCTCATCGAGTTCTTACGAGTTACATCCGTATTCCACGGCCACACCGCGCTTGCCCCTTTTTGAACTCCATTTCTCTACGACTTCTTGAGACCTATTGACCGACATTCTACTTCGCCCTTGCACCCCATATCCCGGACAACCAACCATTATTCTGTCTACCAGCAGAGAGCTCACTACTGACACACCGTCACTCACCTTGGTCACGCCTGTGAAAGCACGGCCGAATATTAGACAGGTTGCGCAGGAGCCACGGGAGCCACCTGGTGGCATTTTTGCCTTACAAACCTGGTGGCTCCAGGCCGCTCCACCGCCAAAAATGACGTCAAATGCTCGTCGGTGGCTCTTTCGAGCCACTCGTCTGCTATTTTGCGCTCCAAGAGCCACCAGGTGGCGCCAGTGGCTCGTGCACAACCTGTCTATTCTTGTTCAAAGCTTCAATGATATATACGTCTTCCGACTCTTCGTGGCGGAATCTTGTCCGAATACTGACCTCGAATGATTGGGTGGGTAAAATTGGCTCACCAATAACTGACTTCTATTCTAATTCTGGCCAGGAATATCCAAATTTAGTTTTTTAGGTTTTTTATTGATTGTACTGGGTGTCCAAAGAAGGAAATGCAAAATAAGAAAGTTTCGGAAGGCACATTTTACATGTTCTGTCGATCCTGATTCGGGGTGCGGCCCGAGCCGTTAAATATGACGACTGTGGAGTTCGTGAGGACGTGGGAGGTTGTGGAGGCGGCGTGAAGCCGTGGCAAGAGGGTTATTTGTTTGTGAAATATTTGACGAAGAGGCCTTACGTGGCCGATCCCATGATTGGCTGCCTTGTGCTTGCCCAATGGAAGATCTTGTTCTGGGATTGCTAGTTTGCGCGATATTTGAGATGTACGTGAGATGAGCAATCAGAAAGCAAGTCTTGAAGGGGAGCTTGAGAGAGCTCTTGAGAGGGTTTTGTATTCTTCAATGACACCGTATTCTGACTTGTTGATTTGCTGTCAATGCAGACCCAGAGCACCAAGAAGCACATGGGAGGAAGGTTACCAGGGTGGTCTTGGAGATATTTGAGGGGGCAAAGAAAAGAAGGGAAGAGGATGAGAGTGCGACTCGGATGAGACAACTGTAATAGCACAGACTTTGGCTTGAAAGGCGACAAATTGACGATGGAGAGGTTGGATGTCATGAGCACAGTGGCTGGCTTTGATTTGGTGGACAGGGAGAAGCTGGAGCAAACCTCGTAGAGTGGGAGACCAGCTGCGAGAGCGTAAGATGGTGGGAGAAACGAAAGAGGAGTGGTTGTTGTTGTCAAGGCAAAATGATTTGATCACGGCACGTACGTGCGTTGACTTAGCTTTTGCAACAGTCGAGTTTCAAGGCAAACTCAAAGCGGGCTGCTTTTAACTTTGACTGGAGGCATTTTTTCAAGTCCTTTCCATAACACATTGTTTGGGTCTACTTCCAAAGAATACGGGTTTGATTTCACAATTGAATTAAGTACGACCTCATTCCCGTGTCCCGAGTTGTACTCAAATGAAGCTCTGGCTGTGTACCCCGATATGGGAGTTCAGAACCGGGGTCAGTAAGGCTCGATAGCGGTGGGACCGCCCTGCTTGACCTGCTTGGAAAAAAACGCCACAACTGTGCAGGTATAACTGTTCGACT